>RJWH01006036.1:0-62444 GCA_004363575.1 Solenodon paradoxus | reverse complement strand
AATGTTTCTTTCTCCTATCCCTTTCTTCCTTCCTCTCCTTAATTTTTTTTTTCTAGAAGTTTTAGGTCTTAATTTTAAAGTTAAGTTTAAAAAAAAATTTTTACTTTGAAATGTTTAGATTTGCAGAAAAATTGCAAAAATAGTACAGAGTTCACATACACTTTGCCCATCCATCTTCCTCTAATATTAACATCTTATATAGATATTATACAATTATTAAATGAGGGGAAATAACACTTACTGACTAAGCAACTAACTTTATTTAAATTTCACTCATTATCTTCCTAATATTCTTTCTGTTTCAACATCCAATCCAGAATTGCATTTGAAAGCTATGTTTTCCAATCTATAGTAGTTCCTCAATTTTTCCATGCCTCTAAGTTTTTTGTTTTTTTTTTAATGAAAGGTGCAGACAGTAATGAAGACAAGTAGACAGGCAAGAAGAGAGACTGTAGATTAATTTAGAGAGAATTGACATTTTAGTAATATTGAGTCTTTTGATCTGTGAATTTAGCATTTCTCTTCAGTTATTTAGGTGTTCTTTCATATCTCTCAGCAATGTCTTAGTTTTCAATGTACAGATCTTGCACATCTTTTGTCAAATTTATCCCTAATAAGTTCTTTCAGGAGAGTCTGATGCAGAAAAAAGTTTTAGAATCACTTCTCTGCATCAACACTGTTACTTCAATATGCTGCTGGAAAAGTAAATGTTAAAATAGAATAGACAAAAGTATCATTATTGCAAACGTAAGTGGAAACTCAGAACATTCATAGGCATGTATTGTGATTCACATGAATTAATAAAATATTTGCGGGGTTGAATATAAGAATGTATATTCAAAATATAGCACAACTTCTTTGAACTAGATATTTTAATTAAAAATGAGATCTTATTCACCAGTCACAAAAATAAAATACTGAATAGGAATCTTAATCAGATTCAATATAATTAATTTATGCTTTTAAAAATCATGTATGTATGTGCATAAAAAAAAGACCTGGAAGTCTGTGACAAGTACATTTCTCAATGCAGAGGAAGAGAATAGAGAGAGAGAGAAGAGGCTTGCCTGCTTCCTTTTAATTTCTTCCAGTGATAACATACTAATACAATAAAGGAAGAGAGACCAAGAGTATGGAACTAGAATAATAACAGAAACACAGATCAGGGGAATAGAACTGAATCACCAGAAACAGATTTACTCATATAAGATCAATTTATGACAACGGAGCCAAGAGCATTCAGTGCAGAAAGAAAAGTCTTTTGAATAAATGGTGTTGTGAAAACTGGACAGCCACATGCAAAAGAATGAAGCTAGACCACTCTCTAACACCATTCACAAAAATTAATTTAAGATGGACTAGAGACATTTATGTAAGACCGGAAACCATAGAATACTTGGAAGACAACACGGGAAAGATATTCCATGACATCAGCCTTAGAAAGATCTCTGGGGATTAACTCCAGCATCTTGAGGGAAAAAAATAAACAAACTAGAAAGTTTCTGCACAGCAGAAACCATCTCTAAAACAAAGACAACCTGACCAGGAGATGATATTTGTATTTCACATATCTGACAAGGGCTCCATATCCAAAACATACAAAGAACTCAGAAAACTCAACAACAGAAAAACAATCCAATCAAAAAATAAGTAGAGAATTGGATAGATATTTCTCCAAAGAAGACATACAGATGGCCAATAGACAAATGAAAAGATGTTCTTTCTCACTTATTAGGGAAATATAAATCAAAACAACAATGAGATTTCACTGTACACCTGTGAGATTGGCTATTATTAAAAAATCTGTTAACAAATGTTACCAAGGATGCAGAGAAAAAGGAACACTTTTACACAGTTGGTGAGAGAGAAAATTGGTGCAACCCTTATGAAAAGTAATATGGAGACTGGAGATTGCTAAAAAAAATTGAAATGGAAGTCCCATGCTATCCCCCACTTCTGGGTATTTACACAAAAGACAGAAGAGCACTAATTTGCAGAAATAATATGCACATCCATGTTTACTGCATCATTATTTACAACAGCCAAGAATTGAAAATTACATAAGCACCCATCATCAGATGAATGGATGAAGAAGATCTGGTATATATACACAATGGAATACTACATAGTCCTTAAAAATATGAAATGCTGCCATTTACAACAACCAGAATGGAACTAGAAGGAATTATGCTAAGTGAAATTAATCACAAGGAAAAAGACATATACCAGATGATCTCACTCATATGTGGAATATAAAGAAACAAAGCAAAGGAACAGACTAAGTAAAAACCAAACCTTGTATATTAGCAATAGAACTGAGGTTACCAGTAGGGAATGCAGTGGCAGGTGGGGGCAAGTGGTAGTGAGGTCTGATGGACAATGGTGAAGGATTTTTGATAATTTGATGGGGGGCAGGATGTACTATCATATATCTGAGGAATGTAGAACCTACACATATGGGTTTATATCATTTTGTAAATCATTACCTCAGTAAATATCAAATTAATTATAAAAAGATAATCATGCAAATTAATAGTGGCTTTATAAAGATTGGGGATTCCAGATGATTTTTCTTTTTAGTATTGCTAAATATCTTATATGTGTTTATATATATAATATAATAAAAAAGTAATAATGATATTTTCATTTTGAAAAGAAACAAACTAAGGACAATGTTCATGATATGAAGAAGAATGCTTTTAAAATTTAAAGAAATAAGAATTTAAACAAATGAAAAAATAGATGTTTGTTTATATAGTATATTCACATGTAAATATACTAAAGATAAATCTTCCCAAGCTATAAACAGATTCAATACCAATTAACATTTCAAAGCAAGAAACTTCCCTTTAAAATATTTGTCCCCCTCCCTTTATGAAATATACCAAACAGAGCAAAAGAAATAAAAAGCAGAGATCTCCATATTAAAGAGACAAAAAAAAAAAAAAAAAACAATCACAGCACCAAACCAAAACAATAAAGCAAATTTGCTTGTTACTGTGGTATCAGAAAAGAAACAGGGGCATTCCTGGGTGGTCTAGAGAATAAGTCTGCTGCCTCTGGCTGGCATAGTCGACATACATCCCAAGGACCCAGGTTCGTGTTCCAGGACAAAGGAAAATAACCAAGATGAACAATTAAATGAAATTTTCCTCCTCTCTCTTTCAGCCTGCCTGCCTACTTGCCATCATTACTGTATGTACCTTTCCTTTTAAAAAAGAAAGAGATAAAAAAGGAAAGGAAATGTCGGGTGTTTTCCTGGACCCACCATAAGCCAAATTTCTCCAACAGTCCATAGCAGATGGTTGGCTGATGATGATTTTACTCCATCTATAAGATATGGGAGCATGGGTTGCTTTCAAGAGACTAGGGAATGTCCCATATTGTGGGACCCACAGTATAGGAACCACCTTGCTGACTTCACCTCCAGAGAGGGCAATAGTCAAGAATGATGCCAGGGGATGGAGGAAGTGCAGGCAGGCAGCACCAGAGTGGCTGAGTCACATAGATTTCAGAACACCAAAAGCTGAGGGAAAAGGAAATAACTGAGTGTTTGAAATATCAAAACCCATTAAAGTTGAAGGATCCTAAATGCTCCTCAATCCACAACCTCCTCACATTCTCAAAGAAATTTCAGACAACACTATCTTTCTAGAAAAAGACTTTCTAGAAAAAGATTTAACAATTCAAAGAACAGATTATAAAATGAAAAGATAAAGAACCAGCTAGTAGATTTAGGGTAAAAGGGAAGAGTAAATTATGATAGAGATGAAATCTACATAAGAAGCAAGAAAAAATAGAATACAAATAACTGACTAAGGAGTTTGAACTGTAGTAGACAGACTCTATAACATCAAATGAAATAAAACGAACAACAAAACCAAGATTAATGATTCTAGAGAAAACTCCAAAACTGCTATTGCTAGAGAAGACCAATAAAGGGATCCTTGGTATTTCTGGTGAGAATAGGCATTTCTGATGGAGAATAAAAGTAATTGAATATAAATTATTTCCAGGTGCAACCTGGTATAGTAGTTGTTAGGCCAATCGCCTCTGAAGGAGCACAGGCCACATACCCCTGGGTTCAAGTCTTCCTCCCTGCTTGCATGCTCACCTTCATTCCTGCCTGCACTTCCCCTTTAAAAAAAATTTTTTTCTAAAAATGAAACTTTGTTGAAATAAGGGATGATTTAAATCTACAGATTAAAAAGGCATGTAAGTTCCAAGAAGAATTGATATGAACAGTTCAAGATATATTCTTCTGAAGTTATGAAATACCAAGCATAAAGAAAATCTCACATAGATGGCCATGAGGTTAATAAACCATGTGCAGAAAGAAAAATCAAGTTTCTTTTGGCTTCTTCACAGGGCCAAAGACAAAGGACCAACATCTGCAAAAGTCTGAAGGAGAGAAAATGCGATTAAAGAATTGAGTACATGCCAAGTTATTTGTCAAATATAAAACAGTAGAGTGGCATTCCTGGGAATGCAAACCTTAGGAATTTGGGAACCTTTCTTGAAAAACCACTTATAAGGCCCCTGGTCCCTGGTTCAAGACCTGGGAGCTTGAGGAGGGCACAATCAATGTGAACAACTAAGTAAAAATATAGTGCTCCTTCCTCCTCTCTCTGCCTGCACGTGCCTGCCTTCATTCCTTTTTAACTTTCTTTTTAAAAAAAGAAATAAATAAAAATCAAGAGACAGAATCAGGCAGTTCTGTTACAGTTCATAGAAGGAAGTCAATAAATACCAAATGGAAGTTTGCTTTTTTAAAAAAAAAGTCAAACAAATTCATTCTCAATGTTTTTCATTATTTTTTCATTTTTTTGAAATAGTAATCTCTATCATTTCTTGTGTTCACCATGCTATATTCATTTTAGGATATTTAAATTGCATCTCGGTCTATATTTCACACCACACCCACCCCCAGAGTTCCCATTCCTTTTTCTTAATTCTAATAGAATTATTCTTTTAAGAACTTGTGATGAAACAATGAATTTAATCATTTCTAAGTTTTGCTTACGTTTCTTGGCCATTAAATTCAAGTAAAAAATATCTTTTATCTACAACAGAATGCAGAGTATGATCCTAATTTTATCTGTCTTTCTATTTGCCTATTTATAGTCTCTAATAATGTTTTATAGATCCTTGGAATGGATGTCTCTGAGCAACAGGATTTCTAGAAAGTTGAGTGTGTGTGTGTGTGTGTGTGTGTGTGTGTGAGAGAGAGAGAGAGAGAGAGAGAGAGAGAGAGAGAGAGAGAGAGAGAGAGAGAGACAGACCTTTATTTTACTTTCACATATTACTTAAGATTTTATAATGAATTTGTTGTTTTGAAAAAAAGAACAACAAAATCATTGTTTCACATTTCTTCCCAAAAGCTATCTTTTGTAGGCATTGTTGGGGTTCAACTTCAGGTCTTCGGGGGAGGTAGGTCCAGGAGGCAGAAGGTGGGACCTGAAGGTGCCGTGATAGCCAACACCAGGTGTCTGGGCTGTTAGGGGACCCGTCTCACAGCTGCTGTGGCAGAAATCTGCAAATGCCATCACAAGCAGAAGGAATTTCCAGAGTCTGACTCAGCCCCCACCCCACCCCAAAGAAGCCATGTGGCCTCTAAGGTCAACAAAATGAGTAGAAACTGATCTCTAACTTCTAAGCAAGTCCAACATTTGCTTTATTATATCAGAGAAACCACTTTTATTATGCATGCAGAAACCAACCCAGAAACTGGTCTGTTCTTCTTGACTCCCCATTCACTCATGAGAACTGCCCATGTGACTATCCCAGGCTCACGGCTGTGTGACCAAGTTCCCCATCCATCCTCCAAGCCAGGCTTAGAGTGCACAGCAGTCCTCATCAGATTCATATTTTACTGTTGTTCCTCTTCTTATACCTGGTAGTCCCCAAATGTCTGGCAGGAAATTTATCTTTTATTACCTCTCTTCCTGTGTTTTAATGAAAATGACAGAAGTTTCTGTGGATGCAGCACACTGGCGGCTAAGGTTGTGACACTGAGCACATCACAAAAGAGGGCGAGCTTTCAGCTTTACTTCCTATAAGCTGGTGCTGCTTCTCACATCCATCTTTCTAGTCTACTTAAAATAACAGGTGTCCCAGCAAAAGACAGCAGCTCAGCGGGCAGTGGGAGCAGGGACAAGCAGGGGAAGGGTGAAGTCTGCAGTTAGTATAGGGTCCCGGCCTGGACAAGCGCTTCCTGGGGAGCCTGCAGCCCTACGGGTGTTTCCTAAACCTGAATACAGGCCTAAGGGAGTGTGGCCCACAGGATCTGCACACCACATGAGGATCACATGTAGCCAGTATCTCCAAGGGACAGAATCACTAGACAGGTTGTTGTAGAAACACATCATAGAGGCAGGTGGTTGACCTTCAGTGAATGTTGAGCAAAGAGAAACACACAGGAGCTGTGAGGGCAGTGGCTGCCAGCAGCCTGAAAAACCTTCTTGGAAAATGTTGTGTATGTCTCTTTTAAATAAGCCAGCAAGAGTATTATTAAACATGCAGGAAATCATTTGTTAAAACATACAGAAAATCAATATTTCCAATAAAATAATACTACAGGTCTTATGTTCTCTCTGTTCTAAATCTAAGTCTTAGAATTGCCTGTTGCAATTTGTCCTTATGCTCTTCACTCTCTAGATACATCTAAGGTGGGTACTAATCAATCATTCGGAGACAGTGAGTGTCTCAGAGGTTATGTCCATTTGGACAAGGCAGCAGAGACCATCTTATCATCCCCACGGGATGCTGAGTATTTGTGTTTCTCCACATAACCCTGTACCCTTTCGTTCTTTCATCCCTTTTTTTTTTAAGGAAAAGTGTAGGCAAGAATGAAGGCAAGTAGGCAGACCTGCAGGAAGAGAAAGGAGGAGGAATAAATATTTATTTAGTTTATTTAGTTGTTCATCTTGGTTGTTCCCCTGGGCCCTTGGGATGGGAGTGGAGTGCATCTGGTGGCCTCTGCTGCTAGGCCACTAGGGCATGTCAATTCTTTCATTCTTGATCAGCTTCCTGTTTCACTGGGCTGGCAGAACTTGTTCTTTTCTGATAGTTCTAATTTGGGCAGATGGCATTTACTCCACCTATGTATGCTCACTTATCTTTATCTTTATCACTTATCGCATCTTTATATGGAAGTTTACATCTCTAGAAAGTGTCTTTTTATTAATAATTGTATTCACTGAATGAAAGTAGATTATGAACAAAATCAATATTTTGGCCTTTTACTACAGTCTAAGAAGTCTGCCTGACCAAATTTCAAAACTTGGGTGACTATGTTTAGCCGTTTTCACGTGAACCATTTCGCCTTATTCACTCCTCAGTCTCCTCGAATATACTCTAGTCCTTGAGTATGAACTTTCCAAGACCACCAGTGAGCCCCTACTCATGTTAAACCCAATTGAAGCGTTTCAACTGTCATTTGTGCAATCCCGCTACTCACATGTGAAACTGTTTAACATTCTCTCTATCTTTAAATTGACTTCACTGTTGATTTCTCTCATATCTTTCCCAGTTCTCACCAGCTTTCTCACTCTTCAATGAGCTTCTCATCCTCCCCTACCAAAACTATTCGGGGTGCCATTCCTAGCAAGCAAGCTCTTTTATCCTCTTGTTTTGATTACCATATCTCCCAGCCCAGACCTCTTCAGTTCCAGTCATATATATATATATATATATATATATACACACAGCCTATAGGATGTCTTCATTTGCCTCAAATTGAACGTATCATTGTACCATTGTAGCAAGCTGTTTCTCTTCCTGGGTTCTATTTCCTGATATATCCTCCATGCTCATGACCAGAGAAAGAATCATCCTAGGATCCCCAAAGCAGAAGCTGACTCTGAGAGCTGCAATGGCTTAATCAGAAATCATGACATCAAGGGATTTAGCAGATACTGACTTCCGAGAGGAAGTCCCATTACTCCTCCTATATTTGTGTCCCCTTTGAGGAATCTATCTCACCAGGTAGAATATAGAGAGGAATAACTCTGCTTCTCCTAGTGCTATCAGCCTGAAGGTGGGTATATGTGAAAACAAGGATGGAGGCATTCAAGTGGATGAAGCAAGAGTTCAGTAGGGTTCCTCCAAATATGCCTGTGTCTGGAGAACAGAGACCCATTCAACTCATTTAACTCCAAACACTGAAGTTTTAATCTTTTAAGAACACACTTCTTTCCTATATTTCTAGTAATTAATGCCTTAGGTTCTTCTAGAAACCCCGACAATCACCCTGAATCTCTCTTCCAAAAGAATTGAGTCATAAAAATAGAACCATGAGAAAAGTTGGTCTGACCATTTTGCTCTTTAAAATGTGCTGGGTGGAAAGAGCCTGGGGGAGTGTGTGGAGGGAGGAGGGAAGTGTTCTTTAACCGGTTCCTCCATCACAAGGAAAAATAAACTTAAGAATAAAAGTGTTTTAAATTAGTCATCCACAGGAAAGGGATGTTTGTGGGTAATAATTCATATTTGAACTATTCTAGTATTCAGAGAAAGAATTTTTAGCCTGAGATCCAAAATGGGCTTTATCTGAATAGATGATCCTCCAGAAACTGTGAGCTATGCTTTTCAGTGTGTGTGCATTTTTTCTGAGGAAAGAATCCATAGCTTTTATCAGATTCTCAGAAGGACTCCAGACACCTCAAAGGGTAAGACTTCCTCTGTTGTTTTGATGATCAATTGCTGTGTAACAAATAACTCCCAAAATTTAGCAGTGTGACATGACCAACATGTATTATCTCAGATTATATGGTCAGGAATTGTGGAGTGGTTTAGCTGGGTGACTTAGCACAGGGTCTCTTGTGATACTGCAATCAAGAGAAGTTTCTGCTGTCTGAAGTCTTGACTGGGGAGGAGAAACTGCTTGTAGGATGGTTTGACATATGGCTGTTGGCAGGAAGCCACCATTTCTTGCCACGTGACCTCTCCTCTGTATTGGGCTGTTTGAATGTCTTCACAACACAGCAGCTGGTTTTTCCCAGAGTGAGTAACTAAGAGAGAGAGAGCAAGGAGGAAACCACATGCCTTTTATGACTTAGTCTCAGAAGTTCCACGTTATCAGTTCTGCCACATTGCTATTCTATAAGCAAGACAGTCAACACTCAAATAGGTAAGCAGGCTCCACTTTTGGAAGAGTATTAAACAATTTGTGGATATATGTTTAAACTATCAAACTAATGATGAGATCTTACTTTGTAGTCTTTCTAAGAAGCACATTTCTCTCCCCTTGTACAAACTCCCCCCTGTTCCATCAGATCATTTTACAATGTCTGGGACTCCACTGGGTTAGGCCTCCCCACCATGACCTTACACAGACCAATACACTTCTTCGTGTTGTCATTTTTTCATTGATTACTGGATAATAATATTTACTTCAGCAGATTGTTGTATGATGATTAAATGAAATGCTGGATTAATAAATGCTAAAATACACACAACTAAAATCTCACCTCCAATCTAGAGCTTTCCATTTCTATTAAATAGGATTGAACATTTATGGATTACAGAAAGATCATTTCACTAATACTAATTCAGATTTTAGATTAAAATGTTTGCTGGCATGCATTCCAAATCTGATTCCCCACAGTCCAGTTTTTCTGCTTGCTTGCTTTTGTGGAAGGCCCAGATTTCCAGGAGCTACTTGATTCTGCATGGCTCATGCAAACTCAGATTCTCAGCACCCCTCACCAGCAAACTCATAAGGCTGGGAAGAAAGACAAGAGAGGCATCTTTAATCTCAAAGCCCATCTGCAGCATGGAGCGTTTGGGAAGCAAAGGTGATTGTATACTCCTAGAGCCTTCACATACCAACTCTTCTTTCTTCCCAGTTCTCCTCTCTCAGGTCAGGCTCCTCCATTTTCCTGTTGATGGGAACTAGCCTAAATTGTCTTTAGTTGCAAAGAAGATACTTTGAAGTGAGAGTCAGCTCTCACTATTTGCTATTAAGTTACAACGAAAGCAGTTCTCAGACCAAATTCTGATCCCCATATAGACATCCATCAAACAAACACTCACAAGTAATTAAGTATCGAACATTTCATGCAAACTAGTGTGTAGGCTCCATGAAGTCCTAATCTTATCCAATCACTATCTTATAAGTGGTCCATGGGAGGTAGAACCAATCAGAGGCAGGATTATTTTTTAAGAGAAGAAGGAAGGAAGAGGAGAAAGAAACATCTTTATTCACTTGTTTATTTTGTTTTTTCACCCTGGCTCCAAGACTCAAACCTGGATCATTTAACTTGGTCCACACACCAGAGTCTCAGTCACCTGAGTTACCTGGTACTACTACACCAGACTTTATTATTCTTGTGGTCAGCACCACTCTCCTAAAGCTGTGTCTGGAGACAGGAGTGATTCAGGATCCAGTGACTGGCACCATCTTTTTAGGTGCCTACCACAGGTCTTGTTACATTTTTTTTATTTATTTTTATTTTTTATTTTTATTGTTTTAAAGGAAAGATGCAGGTAAGGATGAAGGTAAGTAGGCAGAAAGGCAGGAAGGGAGAGGAGGAAGAAGCATTTTATTTTATTTTTATTTAGTTGTTCACACTGATTGCTTCTCCCTGGGGCCCAGGACTTGAACCTAGGGGTATGTGGCCTTGCACTCCTTCAGAGTCAATTAACCTAACTGCTGCTCCACCAGGGTATGTCTTTTTATTTTATTTTTTTTTTAAGAAAGGTGTAGGCAAGAATGAAGGCAAGCATAGGCAGGCAGGCAGAAAAGCAAGCAGGAAGAGAGAAGAGGAAGAAGCACTTTATGTTATTTTTATTTAACTCTTCATCTTGGTTCTCCCTGGCTCCAGTATGTAAACCCAGGTCCTCGGGATGTGTGTGAACTTTGCTTGGCGAGAGGTGGCAAACTTAACTGCTACTCCACCAGGGCACACCATTTGTTAAACTCTTAAACCCTGTTCAGGCAAATGTGATGAGTGCCTCTAAAATATTTTAGCCTACTACATACCTTGACTATCTTTAATCAGTGGGAATCCTCTTCCATTATTCTTCATGCTGCTCACCAAGTCATTAATTTCATCAGATAAAATTCACTTCTGGCACTCATCATTCTGATTAGCAGTGTTTTCTATGGATCAGTGTATAGATTACTCTACATTTTGTATACAGAAATAGGGGCTTTTATTGGAGTTCTCTGACAGATGGCTTTTCTGGTAAAATGCTGACATCCCTGGGGTATAGACTGTCACTGGAATCGAAGCTTAATGTAACTGGTAAGCATTATACTGTCAACGTGGCAGCATTTTTAAGTAAATCACAGACATTAAGACACTTACCTTGAACTTGATCAGGGATTAAAAAAAATCGTTTTCATAAGTCTTAATAAAAACTAGTTGATAACAAGAACATGGTCCCAGGCTTTGTTCTGCAGCAATTTCATGAGTCACCATATTTGTTTGGAAAGAAGGTGATTAATATGTGATTGAGTCTGCGAGACTATACTGGGGACCCCTAATTCCTAAGCGTTATAATAGAGGGAGATCCTTGTAACTTTAAAGAGTTAATATTAGTATAAGTAGAAGAAAATGTTACTTCACATGGTTCTCATAAAACTGTTTCATTCCAAAGGTAGCTCAGATTTTAAACAAATGATTAATTCTAGATTCAGTCCTAAATTCATAAAATAGTAGACCCCAAAAATGTCTTATTTGACCTGAACAATAGGTAAAAATTATTGAATTTCATTGCCAGCATTTAAAAATCAGTGGTTGTCACTTCCACAGAACCCTGCATTTCCAGCTTCTCCTGAAAACAAAACAAGACGAAAAACAGACCTTGCAACACTAGGCCTGAGCTCCTACTGACCTCACGTAGCTGGAATTGAACCTCGCAAGAGGCATTTTATCTCCAGCTTGCTGCAAGTCCTCACAAGCCCTAGCAATTCCAACACCAGGAGGAGAAGGCGGGCTGAATCACCGCTCCCCCAGGGAGCTCCCTTTTACTTTCTAGTGAAGTCACTGAGTAAGTGGCTACGCCTCTCTAAACCTAGGTTTCCTTATCTATAAACTGAGAGTAATACTGGTACTACATCATAGACTTGTTGTGAGAACGAATAAGGATTCTTTATTAGAATATGCTAAGGACAGTCTCAAATAAGTGCCTGGAGAGAACTCATTCCCACCCTGCCCACTTTAATCTTTTGTATCACCCACCTGGTCCTGGTAGGCATTGGGAGCATGATCTCTAGTTCAAATAAATATGTATATATTTTTCATAATGGATTAAAAACTGCGTATGTCTGGAAGACACTCCTCACCTTTGAAAATCATTCTATGAATCACTCCTTACCTGTACCTGCTTAGCCTTGAACTAAATAACAGAACAGGATAGGGGTGAAGGGTAGGAATGACCTATAAATATGGAAAAATATACTCAATTCCATAGAAATCAAAAAATGCAAGTTAAAAGCACAATAAAGTATCATTTCACACTCATGATATTTGCAAAAATATAACAGTCTAACACCACTACCAGGTATATGCTATGCTGCTTGAATGTAGATTGTGGGCCTAGCCTCTTAGAAAATTCATTTGTAACTCTCCAGGAGAAATGTTTATCACAAGTTCTAGAAGTTCCACTCCTGGCAACAACCCTAAAGAAACCGAGCAGGAATGTACCTTATGGCCCTATGTTTGTAATAGCCAAAATTGATAATAATTTAGATGTTTATCAATAGAATAGATAAAGTATCACATGTTCATACAATAGGGTAAAATATGCAGTTCCTATACCCATCAATAACAATAACTTTCAAAATACATTGGCTGCAAAGCAAGTTGCCTAATGAAAAACAAAATATGATATCCCATATATAAAACAGTAGGCAAAGAAGTAATATATTGTTTAGGGACACATATTAAAAACGCATGGGAATGCGCCCAGGCGGAGAAGAGTTTGGGCACAGTCCACAAACATCGCAAGTTTCTGGGTTCATGTCCTGGGGCCGGGGGCAGCAACCAGAATGAACAACTAAATAAAATAAATAAAGTGCTTCTTCCTCCTCTCTCTTCCTGACTGCCTACTTGCCTTCATTCCTGCCTGCACCTTTCCTTGTGGAAAAATAAGAAATGCATAATTAATACCAAATATAGAATATTGATTACCTCTGTAAGAGAGAGAGGGAAATGAGACTCAGGATGGGTCTGCAAGGGGCTTCAGCTCTAGTAGAAATGCTTTATTTCCTTGAGTTGGGTGGGTAATAACCTGATTGCATGTTATACATACATATATATGTATATACACGTTTGTATACACAAATTTAACAAAATTTAAAATAAATGACATTCATTAATATCTGTTTTGCAGTTTTCCTTTTTCTATTTCATTTACTGAAAACATTTTCCAGGCTGAACTAGTCTCCTTTCGTTGTAACAAATTACCAGAATTTATTTTACAGTTTAGCCCCTTCCCCCATCTTCAAAGTCAACATCAGGAGCAGAACATCTTTAAATCCCAATCTCTCTCTTACCCCTCGCTCCTGTTTCTGTTACCACATCTTTAAATCTGACCCTCCATCTCCCTCTTGTAAGTACCTTTATGAGATTACATTGGTTTACTTCAATAATCCAGGATAATCTTCCCATTTCAAGTCCTTTTACTTAATCATATCTTTGAAATCCCTCTTGCCATGTACCACTGTACATTCACAGGTTTGGGGGATTAGGACATGCCCATCTTTCGGGGGCCATTTTCTGTCTTCCCCATGAACTTTAAACATTTAAACGAAGGTAATGACTGTTATGGCCAATGGAAAATCCCGGCCTGCTTAGCTCATAATATCTGGATTGGTTACCCTGCCCTCCTAGAGACCCAGATGACCACAGAGCAGTCAAAAAGCAAGCCCCTGGGAGAAAAGAAAATTAGAGAGACTGGAAATTCCCGAGCAGGAGAATGGACCCAGAACCACTAGGAGAGTGCCCTGAACTGAAACGAACTCAAAATTTCCTCAGAGCAGCTAGACTGGTCATTTCAAAATATACATCTCGCATGTCCTGGTAGCATAAATAAACCTGCTGCCTCCTCCTGAGTGCAGTCCACAGACAACTCAAGGATCGTCCTGGGGTGGGGCGGGAGGGGCGGGGAACAATGAAAATAGATGACTAAATAAATAAAACAGTGCTTTCTTCCTCCTTTCTCTTCCTACCTCTCTATCTCTGCTTACCTGCATTCCTGCCTGTAATTTTCCTTTAAAAAAAATAACAAAACATAAATCTGATTTATGTTTCTCTCCTGTGCAAAACCTTGTCACAGCTTTCCCTTGTGTTTTGTTTTTCCCCCTTCAGTTTCAAAAAAATTTTTTTAAGGCAGAAGGAAGAGAAAGGAGGAAGAAGCACTTATTTATATAGTTAGCTGTTCATTTTGGTTCCCACCCTACCCCAACCCTCTACACCCCAGGTTGTGAACTCAAGTGCTTGGGCTTCATGCAGATAATCCCAGAGTCACAGACTTAACACTTGAGCCACCAGGTATGCACATGCCCATCCCCTGGTTTTAGAATAAGGAATAAAGTTTCTTCACTCTGGCACTTTTGACACTCAGGGCTGGGTAATTCCTGGTCATGGCGCTTTCCTGTGTATTGTGGATGTTTAGCAGCATCCATGGTCTCTGCTCTACTCAATGGATGTCAGCAACAGTCACACACACACACACACACACACACACGATGACCATGTTGTGACAACTTTATCAAATACCCATTTTGACAAAATTCTTCTAGATTGAGAACTTTATCCTAGGAGGTCCTACAGGATCTTCCGACCCCGTTCTCTCTTCTTCAGTCACTTAAGCGCATCTCCCTGCTGAATACAGCAGGGTCCCTCTGGCCTCCAGTTTCTGCATGTATTCTCCCCTCTTGCTGAAATGTTCCTCCCCGTGGCTCTCACCTGACAAACACTTCTTTATGTCTCAGTCTAAGTGTCTCCTGCTCAGGCCCCCCTCTGGCCCCACTTTCAGAGATGAGCAGTGTGTGCTGCAGCAGGCCCCTCCTCCCTGGCAAACCCTCTGCACTGCCATTGTTTTGTCATCTCCATTAGAACGCCCCCTCCAGGAGGGCAAGCCCATAACTGTCTTGTACTCCCACAGTGCCTACTAATTAGTGACTGCGGTCTGGATTGTCTCTGACTGGCGGCCCAAACACCATCTGTCTCATAATCAGTTGCCCAAAACAGGAAACAGACCATGAAGCCAAATAAATCCTCAGGCAGATCTGGGATTAACTGTCTGCAACTTGTTGCTCCTGAACTACATTCTGGCCTGTTAAAGGTTAAACAGTAACTCAAGATGTGAGAGTAGTAAAGAGAGGATACCTGGGGCTGCACATTAGGAATCCTTTGCCTCAGGGGCTCCTGTTAAATCATGCTCTTCCTGGGGAAGGGAGCACCACCAACTGGCACCAGCTGCCAGGAATTTGGGAAGGGAGTCAGACGGGGTGGTCCCACTGTTTAGCAGAGTGACAGCCGTCACCTCTCAGCTCCGGTACAGCAGACTGTTCACAGGACAGCCATCCCAAACAAGAGACATCTAGACCTGGGCCAGGTTCCCTTTGCCGGTTCCAACTTGGGGAGTCTAAATGCAGGCAAAGAGCAAAGATCTAACACACAACAGAAACTCCTGATCTCCACTGATTGAAAAATTGTAACTGAGACTCTGAAATGGAATCCTCTGAACAATGCTGAAAGGACAAAGGCCAGAATTTCCCATGACAGGAAACCTGTCCCAGCTGAGGTTGGGCCCCTTTCCCCTTCCTCGGTCTCCCAGAAAGAACTCTCCAAACACTAAGTCAACCATGTGGCCAAATCCTCACAGTTCTGTATTATTATGTACTAATATGTCCTTTTAAACATATATGCCTTTTTCCATAACAAAAAAAAACAGTTATTTTATGCTTATATAAATAAGGAATGCTCCTTATAAAAAATGCAAACAAATAAAAAATGTATAAGGTGACACAAGCCTAAGTGAGATAACCATTATCAACATTTTGTAGCCTCCTTTTCTTCATCTCTTTATTCGAATGCACACATAAGTGTTATCTTACATACATAAGGCAAACTTTTTTGGGCAGATAAATGTACTATAAAGGAAACTTTCTATTAGCATCATTAGTAGCAAACTTCCATCACTTGCCAGAATAGAAGGCAAGAAATACAATGAAAACAAAACAGTATGGTTAAATACTTAGTCAGATAACAGCTCACAGGGCTTCAAAGCCTGAGGCCCCATCTCTAGGAGTTAAATCTGGGGATTAGAAGAGTCATAAAGGCTTGACTGGTTTGACCAAAGGGAGAATTTCTTCCAGATATAATTAGAAGGATTGAATTAAAGGAAGAAAATCTCTCCCTACTTCAGTCATCTTTTCTCAGTCCGCACAGTAGCTTGAACTCTCTGGGGTGCTCTAAAGTACCTCACACATTCTATGGAGAGGGTAACTTCCAGAACCCACAAATATCATACCCTCAAGATAGTTTGGAGGGGAAAGGCCCTATATATTCCAGAAACTTGCCAAAATCTCAGAAAATTATAAAGCGTCTAACAGCACCGCAGGGCTACCAGGCCCCCCTGCCCCTAATCCCCATTCCAGTCCCATGCAATCCTCCTTCCCCAGCCTGGAGCAGAGTTCCTTTTCCTGCTTCTTTACAAAGACTCATCTGTTTCAAGAACCAACATTCTTGGGCAGGAGACCCAAAGTCTAGTGTGTATTAGTGTCAGAAGACACCTTTGTGCCACAGGCTGGGTCCTCAGGGAAGGGGTAGCAGCTGGGACAGGCAGGCACACTGGCATCCGGGTGCAAAGTCCAAGGCATTTACTCTCAGCTATAGACTCTCCTGAGTCTGCGAACAGGCCCCTCTCTGGTCTCACCCTCTTCCTGGCCCTGGGCGACAGAGCCAAGCCATGAACAATTCAATTTGTGGTGCTGGAACAATTGGATGTCCAGGCGGAAACACTGCATTTTGCTGTGTATAATGTGCACCTGCATTTTGACCCAAACTTTCAGAAAAAAAACTTTCTTCAAATTTTTTTAATTCAAATTTTAATTTATTTATATTTAGGTACTTTTTTGTATTATAAAGGAATTTTAGCCATTTTTAATGCATGGTACAGGAAATTTTATGTAAAAAATAATTATAAAACGCAAGCACAGTTACAAGGTGCAAGAAGCCTTTTTTCCTGTTGCCTCACTTCTGATGACAATCTCTGTGGGAGGAGGTCCAAATGTCTCTCGGCAGCTCTGTTGCCATGCTCTTTAGCATATTTAGTAACTGTTAGCTTGAAGCTTTCAGTGTCTATATTTTTGAAAAAATAGCAGCTAGATTGCTATCTCCCACCTAAAGTAAATGAAGAGAAATGTTGTGCTGTTCACCCCATGGTGAAAAAGCTGGCATCACCTATCTGATCAAGCCAGAGTCACTTACTTGGGGGACAATATATCGCTCCTTCCTTTCATCTCATAGAATCAACTGGCCAAAATTGCTTTCGTTGTAAATTTGTCCTAAGTTCAACAAAACCCATGATGATATTCTAGGGCATTATTTTGAAAATGAGTATCATTATTGATTTCTAAAGTTACACTTTTAACTCAAAAGCATAAATAAAAGAATTCAAAACATTTATATAAAGAATTAGTACTACCCACTTATCATGCACATCCTTTTTATCCCCTCACAAATTTGGGCCCCAAAAAGTGCACATTACACATAGCAAAATACGGCAGACAAAACTGGAGCTAATCCTTACCTTGCTTGACCCTACACTATATACAAACATGAATTCAGTGTACAAAGGCCTAAAGATGAAAGGAAAACATGGAAACTTTTAGAAAATAGAGGAGAAATAAAAAACAGCATTGAGAGTTGAGAGGATTTCTTTGAAAGATACCTTAAATCTGTGGTTCTGGTGTGGTATACCAGAGACCCAGGTTTGCAGATGGGGGTGTGTGGGGGGCCAACATGAACAACTTAATAGTTCACAAGTGTTTCTTCCTTCTCTCTCTTCCTTCATGCCTTCCTGCCTACTTGTCTTCATTCTTGTCTGTTTCCTCCCTTTAAAAATAAATAAATAAAGCAAAATACTGTTAAATTCAACTATATTACAATGATCAGATTTGCTCCTCTAAAGTTACCATAAACCAACTTAAAAGACAAAGTACAGACTAGGAAAACATAGTATGTTACATATAATTGACAAAAGATTAATATCCAGAATCTATAGGGGAGAGAGAAAAAAGAAGATTTTAAAAGAACATAAAGAAAAAAGAGACAAAAAGTTGAACAGTAAGCTCACAGAAAACATAAATATCATATATATATATAAAGATGCTGAATTGCACTACTAGCCAAGGAAATGCAAATTAAAAATCACAATGAATTGCCATTTCATACCCATCTGGTTGACAAATATGTAGCGGTCTGACATGATGCTGAGTAATAAATTATGAGGAAATAAGAATTCTCTTAGCCTGCTGGTGGCAACATGAAGGAAGACAGCCCTTAGGAATCTCCGTGCTGTCAGGCAAGGGAAGACAGGTATACAGAGCCCCTTAACTGACTTCTTTTACCTTCAAATCTCCTGAAACTTAGAGCCCCCTTCATTTTGTCTAAGTCTGAGTTCTGAACAGAGTTCTTTCCTCTTTATAGGACTCCAGAGGCTCCCCATTATCTACCAAAAAAGCTTCAAACTCTAATGACATTTTATTTAGCCATTTGTTATGTAATTCCAACCCACCATTCAGTTCACTTCCCACTCTATCCTTTGTTCTTAATCTCTCCTGGTAAAGTTAACTGCATGGGCTAAAATATCTCTTTTAAATCCTTAACCATATAGAATGTTAAATAAGGGGGAGGTGGAGTTAAGGGATTACCTGATTTAATACGTTTTTGTGACAGATGAGAATACTGAGGCCCAGGAAGGCTGAATATCCAAGGCCACATCAAAAGAGGGCATCAGAAAAGGATCCCCAGTTTTTCCAGGTCTCTATCAGTACATGGTACATCTCTTCCCAGGCTGGGCCGGGGCACTGGGAGCCTAACCCATTTGGCTCCCTTCACATAACCCTACTTGACACAATCCAAGAGTGACAGCCACCATTAGTCACGTAAGTAAAAATATACCAGGGAGCTGGAAAGGAAAGTATTTCTGTGCCAGCAGCTCACTGAATCTGAAGTATTATATCCTGGAAATGGGATGCCCTTGTGTTCACCTTGTCAACAGAGAGCAGCTAGATCTCTCTTTTACTGTAATTGGGTTAGGCTTGTGGGTTTGCCCTCCTCCCAGCTGTCAAAAGAGATTATACAGAAATGTACTGCTGCATTGACCACAGTTCAGGTGCAGGCTGAGGCCAAAGCAGGAGGAAATTTCCAAATGCATTCATTAATCACCCTAAGTACCAGCGTGCTGCTGGCCGCCTTGCTTTCTGCCTGCTGCAATCACTCTGGTTCCAAGCAGAGCTCCCTGTGAGCCACAGCGCTTCAGCGTGGCCTGGGTGCAAATGCACGGAGGGCAGGGGTTCCGGGTTGAGTCCAGAAGCCTGGGAGATCTTTAGTCGCCCAGCAAGTTTCCCTGTGGCTGAGGGGATGTGACATTAAATAGCAAATTTAAAAACACATGACTAGTCAAGTGGGAGACCACAAGAGAAAGAAAATGCTTTTGCTCTTCTTTGAACAAGGGGCTCTGCATCCCCATTTTTCACTGGGTCCTGCAAATTACAGAGCCGTCCTGACCCCCAGTCCAGCAGTATCTAACACCCTTCAGGACAAAATGGCAGCGATTGAGTGGCTTTTGAATGACAAAAATTTATATCTCACAGTTCTGGAGGCTAGAAGTCTGTGTTCAGGGTGCCGGAATGTTTGGTGAAGGCCCTCTTCTGGGCTCCTGACATGGCACTGCATCCTCACATTGTGGGAGAAACTAGGAAACTCTCTGGAGCCTCTATTATAACAGGCCAATTCTAACATGAGGGCTCTCCCCTCAAGATTTAAGTGCCTCTGAATACCTCCTAATAATAGCATCTTTAGGGTTAGGATTTCAATATATGAATGGGAGAGGAGTTGGAGACATAACCATTCAGAGTCTATCAAGTCCTAGTTTCTAGTGGGTGAGAAATGGAACATGCTTCCTCTGACCCCCACAGTATCTGCAAAGCAGGACTGCTCTGTGAGGCCAGGACTGGGTAAGGTGGGTTCCCCCATCAGTGCCGGCAGGGTTCTGCGGAGCAGTGTGAAAGAGTCCACCCAAAGATTCTCAAACTTCAGTGAGCAAAAAAATCACCTAGCGAGTGTGTTAGAAATGCAAATTTTCAGCCCCTAGCCCCAGAGATTGACTCCTAGGTCAAGATTTTGTACATCTAACATGTTCCAGGTGATGTAAGACTGCAGGTCCATAGTACACACTCTGAAGGACTCTGGTAACCCTTCATTTCACAGATGAAGTGCACACTCATTAAGGACACATACCATAGAACCCAGCCCTCCACACTCCAGCACCACCCTCTCATTGTCCCAATCGTGACTCTTGTGGACTTTGAGGTGGGAGGGTGTGAGTTTGGCCCATGCTTGGAAAGTTTCCATAAATGCATATTAAGCAAATGAGGGTTCTAGTTGCTGAATAAACACCTCCTCTCACTTCTCCCTCTGGCCTGTGAGGTATGGCAAGTAGCACTGGGATGCAGAAAGATAATAGCCAATCTTCAGTAAACACTTACCAGAGTGTAGGTGATTTGACAGAAGTCACCCAACCAGTTTGCAAAGACAAGATTTGAAGAGATACACTCTAACTCCGTAGCCTAAACTCATCACTCTGCTGTAGAGAAACTATCCTAGGTTGCCAAGAATTAAGTTTCAGCTGCTTGCTGGAGGCTTTCCCATTAAGCACCTCCCACTTTTACTGCCAGCTCAAACCACAACTCCCTTTGAAGAGTCCCCTCAGATGTGGTAGTTCTGCTCATTTGCTCTCCTCAGACTGCCCTGGGGGTCTGAGTCAATCCCCCCAGCCCTCAGCCAGTGCTTCTCATGAGGGCAGTGCTGGTCTTGGAGTGGAGAGAGAAACTTGACCTTGGCCATGTACCTTAGAGAGCCTTGCTCTGTCCTTTGCTAAACATGTTCTCTTCAGTGGGATTGAGAGTATAAGGGGAAATGATGGTCCATGACCTGAGGTCCCTCTTCTAAAATGTTCTGAGTATGGAACCCTGGAATTCCCACACAAATGGCCCTGATCCGTTTCCAGGGCTTGTTTGCCATCACCCATTGTCCCATCCTCCCGAGGGTAGCATAGCTCTCATGGGTAGCACCAACTGAGTATGTACAGTCTTCTACACCTGAAGGGCATCTAGGAGTAGGGAGTGGGGATGGCTGCACTGACATAAAAGCTGGGGCTTCTATAGAGAAGAACATGAGGCCCCTTAAGAGTAAAGGTAAAGGGGGAGCGGGAAGAGAAAGTGAGTAGGCTACTAATTGGGAGCTCCATCTGCTAGCTGGATAGCTCTTCCAGCAGTACCATTATGTTAGTTTTCTTTTATTTTTTTTTGAAGGAAAGATGCAGACATGAATGAAGGTGAGTAGTCATGTAAGCAGGAAAGCAGAGGAAGAATTTTTTTTTTTTTTTAATTTTTTTATTTAGTTGTTCCCCCTGGTCCCAGGTCCTTGGGAGGTATGTTCAGTAGTCTTATCCACTAGGCCACCAGGGCACACACATTGTGTTAGTTCTCAATTGTTGTGTTTCATTGCTGCAAACTTAGTGACTTAAAACAGCATATACATATCCTCTCACAGTGTATGTGGATTAGTAATCTGAGCAAGGTTTATTTGGGTTCTCTATTCCAGGGTCTCTCAAATGTATTGTTCAGAGTTCAGGTCTCATGTGAAGGTTTGATTGTCTGCTTCTAAGCTCATGAGGCTGTTAGCAGAATTTCAGTTCCTAATGAGGTGTTAAATTGAAGGCCTCTGTGTTTTGCTGGCTGTTGGTTGAAGGCATTCCTCATTTGCTTGTCATTTAGGTCTTTCAACAAGGCAACTTGCTTCTCCCCCAAGAAGAGAGAGAATCTGCTAGCCAGAGAAAACACTATTTTATGCAACCTAATTATGGAAGTGACATCTTGTAACCTTTGTCACAGTCTATTGTTCAGAAGCAAGTCATGGGTCTTACTCACACAAGAGGGATGTATTACACAAGGGTGTAAATTCAACAGGTGGGGATCACTGGAATAATTTCTAGATATGGCCTGATAACCAAGCACAAAACTCCAAAGAATCAAAGGAAATTCCCCATTCAAATCTGGCCTTCGCAGGTCATTGTGAAGTGTTTCTAAAGGCAGTAAAATAAATACATTTTAGTCAGCAGTTTATTAATGAGTTACAGCACTTTAATACTTAGATATATAGAATGTGGACCTCTGCTGATAGTCTCGTCCTGTCCCCATGAGTATTAGGACAGGCTTGCTTCTGTAATGTATCCTGACCACCGCTTCAGTGAGGAAAGACCCTGTGAGTGGCGTCCTGCTAACCCTCTGCTCCCTACTAGGGTCAGCACAGTGCCCAGCATGTGGGAGACAATCAGTAAAGTTTGCACGGACATCTACTGGCGGTTGTCCGGGAGTACTGGTGACCCTCCACTGCCACTGATAATGAAAACTCAGTGGTCAGGCTTCCTCTTGAACAAGAAGAGAGGATGCTACATGACACAGGAAGGAAGTAAGAAAAGCAAAAGCCTTCAATCAGCAGGCAAGACTCCTCCCTTTAGATAAAACTATGATTACTAGGCTTCCATTTTTATTATAACAATAGTATATCTTTCTATATATGTGTATGTGTGTATAGGGATATATACATATATATAAACCATAAGTAATGCAGTATATATATATATTTTTTAAAAAGAAATTAAAAAATCAATGTCAGAATTCCACCAATGAAACTTCCTTTGGTGTATATGTTGTTTTTAAAGTTACCTCCCTCGGAGCACCCTGGTAGAGTTGTGGTTAGATCAATCATCTTCGAAGGAATGGAAACCATGTACCACTGGGTTCGAGTTCCAAGTCCAGGTGGGGGGAAACAATCAGTATGAACAACTAGATATAAATGGAAAATAAAATACTCCTTCCTCCTCTCTCTTCCTGCCTGCCTGTCGGCCAGCCTTCATTACTGCCTGAAACCTTCCTTGAAATAACTAAATAAATAAATGACCTCCCTCAGAAAAAACTTTCTATCCATTGTTTTGCTTTTATTAACTTGTATGATTTGGGGGCTTTTTAAAACTCGTGTTGTCTGTTCAACTATTTATGTATTTTTTAAACTAAATAGCTTTTCTTCTAGATTAAAAATAGATTCATGAGTTCAAAGAAATACACAGTGAAAAGTCTCTCTCCCATAACCAGTTCACATTTCTGGTTGCAACTAATGTAACAATTCTTCCTATGTCCTTCTAAACATAATTCATGTATATACAAATACATAAATATTTTCTTCCCTTTTCCATTTTCCACAGAGTAGTGGCATATTATACCCACGGCTGCACTCAATATTTCTTGGAGATAGTTCCACATGAGGATTTTTTTTTTAAACTTATTTTAAGAAAAAGGAAGCAGGCAGTAATGAAGTCAAGTAGGCAGACAGGCAGGAAGAGAGAGGAGAAGGAAGCATTTGTTTCTTTAGTTGCTCATCTTGGTTGTTCACTCTGGCCCTGGGTTGCATGTTGCAAACTCAGGTCCTCGGGTTTTATGTGGGAATGTGCTAGAGTCTGAACTCAGCCACTGAGACACCAGGATGAACCATCAGGACTTTTTAAAGCTTCATCTTCAGGTGCAATTAAGGTTGTGTACAACTGTTATATATATCTTTCTCAGAAAGGAAGTCAAAAAAAGAGGACATTATAATTCCATCATTACTTATCACAGAAAATTTAAAGTGACCAACTGTCCTGGTTTTCTAGGAAGTAAGGACAGGGGACTGTTATTGCTAAAGCCAGGACGAGCTGCTCACCTATAAAGAAAATTAGTAGACATGTCCAAAGAAATAGAGGATTAAATATATCGTATACCATTTAAGACACTAGAAATAATGTACTTCAGTGAGAAGCTATGTATCATCTATAGTACACTCCTCCAAATAATCCAATTCTAGTTCTGTTCATTTTTTTGAGATATTATCGCTCTTTATAAATTGTAGGTAAATAATAGACATGCAAATCCGTATTGTCTAGTAGAGTTTCCTTTGATTTCATTCCCTAGTAGAAAAACCGGTTTGCCTCCAATGATAATTCAATCTCTTTATTCCATTTAAATTTGTATTCCTTTGACTTTTGCTCTGAACCCTTTATAACATCTGTCTGTTCCCTCACTGACTAACAAGTAAAATAAAATCTTTACCACAAGTTCATTCTTGTATCTGTTTAAACAAGAGTCATGCCTTTACTTTTTTCTACAACCATTTTTTAACAAGGCCAATATGGTAACTACTAGAATAAAAACACAAACCTTCCAAATTAACACTAAAAACAAACATGAGCATGCCCTGGTGGCTTAGTGGATAAGTTTGTGGTCTCTGACTGATGCAGTCTATATACATTCCAAGGACCCAGGTTCAGGTCTTGGAGCCAAGAAGGTGTGAAAAAAACAAGATGAACAACTAAATAAAATAAACAAATGCTTCTTCCTCCTCTCTCTCCCTGTCTATCTGCCTACACACCTTTGTTTCTGCTCTCACGTGTCCTTTAAAAAACAAACAACAACAACAAAAATCGCAAACGCTACAGAGCCAAATAGATTCACGAGGTCAAAGAAATACACAGTGAAAAGTCTCCCTCCCATAATCAGCTCACATTTCTGGTTGAAACCAATGCAACAGTTCTCCCTATGTCCTTCTAGACATAGTTCACATATATACAAATACATAAATATTTTCTGTAGTGGCACTATACGCATGGCTGCACGCAATGTTTCTTGGAGATAGTCCCACAACTGAAATATCAATAAGTATAAACATAAATAAACCAAATTTATCTGTTAAAAGAGACTCTTGTATTAGAATAAAAGGTAAAACCTAGACATACCCTAGTGGCATGGCCCCAGTGGTCTAGTACACACAGGCAGCAGTCCCTCACACATCCCAAGATCCCAGGTTCAAGACCTGGGGCCAGGGAAAGCAACCAATGTGAACAACTAAATAAAAAACAAAGTGCTTCTTCTTCCTCTCTTTTCGGGTCTGCCTGCCTACTTGTCTTCATTCCTGTCCATAACGTCCCTCTAAAAAAAACAAAGTAAAACCCAATGATAAAAAAAAGTAAGAAACATTTAATAAATGAACAAAAAGACACCTTATCATTTTGTTTCCTGTCTTTAAAAAGAGATCATGGAGTATTAGAGATCATCATTCCACACTGCAGCCATGAGATTCATTGGCTTATTGCTAACTGATGAAGGACAGCATAAGCAAAGGTAAGGGGAGCGCCTTACAAATAATGAAGCAGGATTACAGATTTATAAGCAGGAGATTATTAACTGCTCAAAGGTCAGACATGCTAAAAGAAGCCAGTACCACCCAGGTAGGCCAAGACCACCCAAGCCTCAGACATCCTGGGGAGGGACTTGCATTAGCAACCCTTAGTCATGACTTTAATAAATACTGCCAAGAGTTCATCGGTATATAAGGCTTACCCTTGGTTTATTCCATTTTGTTGTCTTCCTACCCACAGAGAGAGATTCTGTCCCTCTCTCTGGACTTCTAATAAACTTGCCATGGGGTGCTGTCATCACACGTCTCCTTGAATTTTTTCTGGACTGATTCCACATGTCATCAGTGCCCAGCACCTACTCATATCACTAATGACAGCCCAAGTCTTAAACGGTGCAAACTGGCACTGAATTAGAGTTATCCATAATAATAAGTCTTTCCTCTGAGTAGATATAAAATACTAAGGAGGAGTTGTTTTGGATCAGCTGGTGTGCTGCATATAGGAAAGTCTTCGTCTTACGCATCCCAGAGATGTCTGAGGCAGGATGCCTAGGAGATTAGTACCTTAGGGCATCCTCAATGGCAATAACATTCACCCTCTGACCAGGGAGTGTGGGGTATGTTTGATGGAAATCCCTAGGAGACCAGTTCATGTCATGGAGCATTCTCCAGCACCTCTGTAGGGTCCCCAGCTATCTAGGGACATCCTTAGGTTCAAGGGAATAGATGCCTCTTATCTTTGGAACCAATAGTTCTCATATATGGGTTTATTTATTTTGTGATTGCTTGGAGTCCAACTGATCAGAGACAAATCAAATTTCATAGAGAAATTCCTTTTTAACATCAACTGAGACACAGAAGACAAACAGCCAGAGTATCAAAGCCAGGAGACAGTAATTTCCATATGGACAAACAGACTATGTTGCTCTAGGAAAAAGGAATTAATTAAAGTAAATTTAAAGACAGGTCCTACATTTAAAAATCACATAAAATCCAAGAAACTTGTTTCTCAAACAAAAAGGAAAAGAAAAATGATTCGTAATTGGTCTAATTTCTTGAGCTATGATATTTTGACTCCATATGTAAATATACCAGTTCAGGACAGTCTCGCTTTAGTCATTTTAATTTCAAGAACTCTTTTAGTTATTTCCACCCATTTTAATAATCTCCTTGCAAACTTGACATGGATTATATCTTATCCCGCTGCAGTGTTGTTAGAAAGCAACTCTATTCTTCCAGTAAATTCCAGAATTCCCTCCTTTGAAAAATTCAAGGAGAGCCCATCCAACCCTGGATGACACAATTAACTAATATCAACTGTGAGTCAGGAGGTCTGAATCTCAGGACAAGGAACCCTCACTGCGATTAGAGTTCCAGAGAGCCAGGTGGGTTCTAAGGGGCCTGTGTTAGTATAGAACCAGATTCCTTGTTGTCTGAGATGAGTTTTAGTTGATTTCTTTGCCAACTGATATATGAAGTAAAATAATTTCTGAAATTATTAATTCAATAAAGAGTTCATTCATAATTTCAGTATTACTGAGTACAGCCAGACAGATTGTTCTGTGTAGACTGTCCACCATTTTGGTTTTGGGTGGGCTTCTTATAATAATGGTGGGTCTGTTCAGAAAAGAGGCTTATGCTCAGGCCCTAGGCTCTGAAAAGGGGTAATTTAAAATACAAATGTTACAGGAGACTTAGGGAGCATTTAAAGGCTTCTCTCCAGTCTAAACTAGCAGATTGGGATATGGGCATTTGCTTATTTAAATTAGTACATTCTTGGCTCCCTCTGGTGGCCTTGTGGATAAGGCCACTGTACATAGTCCACATACATCCAAAGAACATGGGTTCGAGACTCAGGGATAGGGGAAACAACCAACTTGCACAACTAAATAATAGAAAGTAAAGATGCTTCTTCCTCCTATCTCTTCCTGTCTGCCTGCCTATTTGCCTTCATTCCTGCCTGAATCGTTCCTTGAAAAAACAAAATTAGTACATTCTTACATGACCTTTTCATAAAACTGGGCAGTTTTGTTTTGATTTCCACTTGTGCAACTTTTTCTCCCAGGGAGAGTGGGTCCCAGGAATTTTTTTTTGTCTGCGCATTGAAAACAAAAGGATGAGAAATGAGTTTGCATAGATCATGATCCTAATATTAAGCTTGGATGAATTCTGGGCAAAAATCACTAAAAGAGACAAGGGTTATTTAATAATAATGTTGTAAAATTCACACACAAAAGAGGTAATTCTTATTAATATTTATGTAACAAATAATTTGAATAAACTAATTTTGATTGGATTGTTTTTTTGCTGTTGAGTATTTTTTAAAATATATTTTGGATATTAACTCCTTGCCAGAGGTATGATGTGAAAAATCTTCTCCTATTTATTACAAAGTCTTTTCATTTTGATGATCACTTATTTCGCTGTGCAGAAACTACTTAGTTTGATGTAGTCCCATTTGTTTTGTTGTTTCTCTTGTTGTTGGAGTTGAGTTCCCAAAGACTTCTCAAGACTGATGTCATGGAATGTATCAATGTATTTTATGGTTTCTGGTCTTACATCCAAATGTATAATCCATTTTAAAATACATTTTGTGTAGGATGTTAAAGAGTAATCTGGTTTCATTCTTTTACATGTGTTTATTCCATTTTCCCAACACCACTTGTTAAAAGGATTTTTCTTTCTCCATTGTATACTCTTGGCTCCTCTTGTATAAGTTAACTGACCCAAGTTTATTTCTGAGATCTAAATTCTACTCTGCTGAGCTGTTCTTATTCCAATACCATACTGTTTTTGATTACTACCAATCTGTAGTATAATTCAAAATCCAGAAGTGTCCTACTACAACTTTCAGTTCTTTTTTTCCTCATAATTGTTTTGGCTAGTCTCAGTCTTTTTGTGACTCCATACAATTTAAAAATGTTTTGTTCCATTTCCTTGAAAAATTCCAGTGGAGTTTTGGTAGGAATTGTATTAAATCTGTTTATTGCTTTAGGTGAGATGGGTAGTCTAAGTTAATTCTTCCCAGTCGTGAACATGAAATATATTTCCATCACTTTGATCTTCTTAACTTTCATTTTTTTTTTAAAGGAAAGTTGCAGACAAGAATGAAGGTGGGCAGATGCAGGCAGAAATAGAGAGGAAGATGCAGCATTTATTTCATTTAGTTGTTCAAATTGCTTGTTCCCTCCAGCGTGGGGTGACAAACCAGGTCCTTGAGATAATGTATACTGTGCCTGCCACAGGCTGTAGACCTTAACCATTAAGCCACTAGGACAGGCATTCTTCTATTTCTTTTAACAAAGTCTTATAGTTTTCATTGTACAGATCTTTCACTACCTTTGTTAAGTTTATTCCAAGGTTTTATTTTGTTTCAATTGTAAATGAGATTATTTTCTTTATTTCTTTTTTACTATCTTACTGTTTACATTGAAAAAATGCAACATATTTTTGTATATTAATTTGATAGCCTGCCACTTCACTGTATTTGTTTGTAGTTCTAATAGTTTTTTGGTAAAGTCTTCGGGGTTTTCTACATATATTATCATGTCACCTGCAAATAATTTTAGTTTTACTTCTTCTCGAATCTGGATTCCTTTTATTTCTTTATCTTGCCTCACTGCTCTAGCCAAGCCCTCCAATATAATGTTGACTAGCCAGGCATGCCCTCTCATGCAGACAAATGAGGACAGTTGGGGTGTCAACAATGTAAAGTCCAAGGAGTTTACAACCTGGGACTGGGGGTTAAGGGAATCAAAATAAAACAACTAAATAAACAAAAATGCTTTTTCCTCCTATTCCTCTCTCCCTCCCTTCCTTCTTTCTTGTCTTAAAAAAAAAAAAAAAAAAAAAAAGGTTGCTATGAGAGTAGAATCCTTTGTCTTGTTCCTGATCTTACAGGAAACATTTTTCACCACTGAGTATGATGTTGCCTGTAGGTTTATCATATTTACCGCTATTATATTGAGGTACGTTTCTTCCATTCTTATTTTATTATTTTATGGAGAGTTTTTGTCATAAATGGGTGCTGAATCTTGTCAAAATCTTTCTCTGCATTTGTTGATGTGATCATATTATTTTTTTCCCTTCCTTTTGTTGATCTATTTTTGTGTATGTTGAACCATCCTTACATTCCTGGAATAAATTCCACTTGGTCATGAAGGATGATCTTTTTAATGCACTGAATTTTGTTTGCCAATATCCTGTTGAAAATTTTTGCATCTATGTTCACCAGATATTGGTCTGTAATTTTCTTTTTTGTGAGTGTGATGTCCTTGTCCAGTTTTCATATTAATGTAATGTTAGCTTCATGGAAGTGTTTGAAAGTATTTCCTGTTCTTCAGTGTTTTTGGAAGTGTTTGAGAAGAATATGGAGTAATTATTCTCTGGCGTGATTTTCTTAGTATGTTTCTATTTATGTTTTATTTTAAAAGGGAAGAATTGGCTATCCATGTAATGCTTCCATGTGTATGAAATAACTTAGAAAGAATAGATCAAATAGATCATGTTGGTTGCCTGCAGGAAGGTGAACTTGGTAGCTGTGACACAGAGTGAAGGTTTTTCACTATATTCTATTTATAGATACTTAACTATCCCAGAACTTCAAAGGTAAAAAGGAATACTTTCAGGACATTTCTTTTTTATAGCTCCATGATATGATTTTATATAGATGTCCTATGAGTTACTTTATTCAGTTTTCTTTTGATGGATGATGAAATAATTTCCAAACTTTTGCTATTACACATGAAGGAATCTAGATATTTGCTTTTCAAATGTCATAGCAAGTTGAATATTGAGGTCTTTTATGATCCCCTAACTGTGGTTATAAATCCTTCAGTTGAAAATATAACCAGACCCCAAAATAAGAAGTATCCTATAGGCTTTGATGACTAGACGTGGGGCCTCTTCAGGAAGCAGAGGGCTCAGGGAAAACAAGCATGTAATAATTTTCATTTAATATCTTTATATTCTCATTTAAAACTCACCTAATTCATAAACCTGTGAATTTACTAACTTAACAAGATAGAGGAACTGTCTGACAAAAGAGTTGGGGGACAGCACATCCCAGTGACCTAGCAGTCTAGTAAACCTTGGGCACAGTCCACATACATCTCAAGGTCCTGGGTTCAAGATTTGGGGTCAGTGAGGAAAAATCAATGTGAACAACAAAATAAAAATAAGTAAGGTCTTCTTCTTCCTCTCTCTTCCTGCCTACCTGTCTACTTACCTTCATTCCTGCCTGCAGCTTTCCGTAAAAGAAAGAAAAGAAAAAACAAGACGCTTCTGTCAAGATATGAAGGCAGATCATTATTCCTAATTCATGCAATGGAGCAAGGACTGAACTGAAAATGAAGTCTTGATTCTGCTGTGGAGCAGTGTGACCTGGAAAACAGCACTTTCCTTCCCTGGTCCTCCATCACCTCATCCATGTGATATCCTCCTCTGATAGCTCTCTGCTCTCTAACTCCCTCCAGAAGCTCTGCTGCTCAAACAATTTCTTGCATGACTTGGGGCAGCTGCTGATTAGCATATCTGATCCAACTGTCACTTACAGTGGTTCCCATAGGTACTTAAGAGTACTGGGCTGGCTGTGAATTCATGCACTAGTTTGGGAGGGAAAAGCAAACAGAAAAAGCAACTATCTTCATTTCCAGAAGTAATGTCTGTACCTTCTCAGCTGACAGGCAAGCAGAGGCCCAAATGACTACAGGGACTTGAGGGTGGGGGCAAAACATCAGACACAGGGACATCAATTTGAGTCCTTGAGGAGTCATCATGATTGAGCTTTCTGTGGCTCTTTTTCCCATCAGAGGTCCAGTGTCCCAGGAGGTCCGTACCATCTAAAGAATTTAACAGGGCACCAGCTTCCCATGATGACTCTGTCCTGCTCTCCCGCCTAATGTAAAAACAGACTTTGAAAGAAAAAGATTGATTGGCACATTTTTACAGCTCTTAACTCTCCCAAGTGCAAATGGAGGTCACATACATTCTTATTCTTTGGAGCTGTAATTAAGTCTTCATTTAGCAAAAAATAAGAAATTGAAATGATTTCATTCAACTTGTTCATCAGGAATTTTTTTTTTTGCCCATATTCATAGTTTTTAATCAATAGTCAAAATTTATTAAAGAATTTGTTAAGTTCTTTGCTCACAGATCTCATGAGAAACCTTATCAAGAGAAGATGGAGCACTCACTTTTAGTGTTTCTGGTTTTTAAAAATTTAAGATCACCTTTTTAAATATCTTCCCTCTTTCAAATTTTTCTTTGCTGAACTCCAACATCATTTTCTAAACCTATCCCAACACAATCTGTACACATCCCCAATGATCAAAGAGGTTACAAAAGAAAACTTGTTTTCTTGTAAAACATTCAGAATCATTATTTCAAATCAAAATTTAAATAAATAAATAAATGTAAATCGGTGTGCCCTGGTAGAGCAGCATTTGGGTCAATTGTCTCTGAAGAAACAAGGCCACATACCCTTGGATTTCTGTCCCAGGTCTGGAAGGGTGGGGTGAGGGGGAACAACCAGTGTGAACACCTAAATAAAAAATAAAATAAATATGCCTCTTCCTTCTCTCTCTCCCTGCCTGCCTGCCTACTCCCCTTTATTCCTGTATCCTTCTTTTGAAAACACAGCAAAACAAAAAAACACTTCATAATTCTTAGGTTTTAATGTCAAATTAATAAGTAAAGAATCTGTACCATATTTAAAATATCTTGCAATGAGGTGTATATATATATATATATATATATATATATATATATATATATATATATACACACACACACAAATATAAGAAAAAAATATAAATTATTTAAGTTAGCAAAACATTCCTCAGACACTGAAGTATATTATTACATGATGGTCCCAAACAAATCAAACCTTCCTACTGTTAGAGCACAGAGGAAAATCTTACTTAAGTTACCACCTTAAATGCCTTGGCTAGGGACAAAAGACATTGAGGGCATGACCATACAGATTTATGTTCTGCTTTCTGCATTGATGAATTTACAGAGATTAGGTCTTTCCAGAAAGGTGAGAGGATGTTCTTAAAGAGATTTCCTTTACCTACCTTTTACAAAATGGCAGCATCCACCCAGCTCTCAGAGCCCCTGCTATGAAATAATACTTTTGACAAAAAGACATATTTTGGGTTTGGGGAGGCAAATTTTGCTCCTTTACACTATGTCTAGCTCCTTTGCAATATGATTTTTGCCATGTCTCCCCCAGGAGTCTATACCCATTCACTTTCGTCTCTTCAATCTGGGTGTCCTTTAAAGCTTCATTGGTCAAGGTCATGAAACAGAATTAATACTGTGTAACTTCCAAAGTCAGTCCTTAAAAAGCCTGTAGCTCTTGCTTTTGTCTTCTTGGAACATTTCTGTCATTATGAAAAAGTCCATTCCAGCCAAGAGGATGAAAACGTATTTGGAAAACTAAGGCAACCCAGCCACAAGCCCGCGTAACTGCCAAACACGTGAACAAAGCCATACCAGACCAGCTTGGGAAAATGACTGAGGCCTTGTATTAGGATTTGCTTGTGAACTGACTAAGGGAAATTGGCAATAACTATTAAAAATAGAATTAATGACTATTTTTCCCTTCCCCGACCCCTGGGTCTTAGACTTTACATGGCCTTGGTCTTCACACAGCCTTCACCTTTGCCTCTGAGTCACAGGTGTGCCTATCTCTTGATTTAGATTTATCAAACTAACTTTAGGGAAAATATCCAATAGAAATCAAATAAAAAATAGATTAGCTGTGCAAAAACATGCATCACAATGTTTAAAGTAGGACAAAGTAGAAACATCTAAATATTAATGAGGATAATTAAATGATTCATGGTCAAGCCACATTAGCAAATGTTAGGCAACTGTTGAAAAGGTTGATGTATCTATTGATTAGAAGAGATCTATTTATTTTTCCATTCATTAAACATTTACCAAGCATCTCTCTGAACCTGGTTCTGTTCTAAATACTTGCCCAAGGAATTCACATCTTAATGGAGAAAGGGCATAAACAAATAAATACGTAGTATGTCAATGGTGGTAAGTGCTATGAAAAATAGCAAAGATGAGTCAAGCAATAGTCTGGAAGGAAATGAGAGAAGGAACTTTGTGACTATCACGGGGAATGGTGGCTGAGACTGAGGAAACAGCAGGGCAAAGGCCGATTTTGGATGTGCTTGGTAGGATAGAAAAATATCAAAGAGGCCAAGGTGGTGGGGGAGGTGAGGGAGGTGAGGACAGAGAAGAGAAAGGTCAAATTGGGGCACATGTGTGCATGTGTGCGCAGATGGTATAAAGACTTACAGTCCCTGTGGGATGTTAAATCACTGGAATGTTTTCAGCAGAAGACAACATGACCTGATGTAGGTTTCTAAAGAACTCCTCTGACTGCTAGAAAAATAGACAGAAGGGAGCAAGGGTAAAACAGAAGGAGTGAGGAGGTTGACACAATGAGAAAGAGGATGGAGCCTACATCAAGGTGGACATCGAGACAGGAGAAGCAGAATTAGAAATAGGTTTCGAAGTGAGCAGGCCTGCAAGATGCCCTAATGAGATGGAGATGGGGTGTGAGCAAGGAGCCGGGTTACCATAACTAGTGTTAAGGAGAAAAGATAGTTTCCAAGTAATGTGAGTATTACATGACCCTGTTTTTGTTCAAATAAACAAGCAATAAAACACTCTTTCCTCCTTATGCATGGAACTTTGTGTAGGGATTATATGTGTGTACTAATCTCTTAGGACTGCTATAACAAAATATCATGGACTGGGTGGCTGAAACAATAGAAAAAAATGTATGTTCTCACGGTTCAGGAGGCCAGAAGATCAAAATGAAGATGCCCTCAGGGTAATTTCTGGTGAGACCTTGTCTTTCTGACTTAAGAGATTTCTGACTTCTCACTGTATCCTCACATGACCTGGTCTCTGTAAGAATCCAATCCTGTGACCTCACTATATTCAAATACAGTCACAGTGGGAGTTAGGACATCAACATTTGAATTGGGGTTGGGGTAGGAGGACACAATACATTTCATAACAATGACTAAAGAGTATGTTGTGAAAGGTTCACTGCTTTTGACCCATGAGCCATTAGCAATGATCACCTTGAAAGAAACCTTTTGAATTCAATGATTAACTAAAATAACAAGCCTATTTTTCTCTTTTTTTGCTTTCTTGAAATTTACTTAGAATCAACTTTATTACTGGCAAAAAAAAACAACCACCAAACAAAGTGCTAAGGTCAAAAATTAAGCTGCTGATACAGGACAAAGCCTGGTGCCAGTCACCAATGATAATGAAGCAACAGGCCTGGGTGCACATCGGTCAGCCTCTCTCCTTCCCAGATGCTCTTTCCTGCATCCCTTTGGGGTCTCAGGACCTGTGAGTCCACCTCCCTCTCCTTTCCAAAAGGTACCTTTCCTGTATCCCTTTGGATCATCCCCTTTCCCTCGCCCCTTTAAGAAGCCCTTACCCAACTTGGGGGATAGAATGGTTGGTCCACCAAAATCCCAAGTTCTCAAGAAATTTAATAAAAAGTCTCTTCTTCTTAATATCAAAACTCATTCTCTGTGTTTGGTAATCGGTGAACAAGTGGAAAGGACCCCGGTACTTTGAACCTGAGGGACTGTGGATCAGCTCAGGGTACTTATTAATATTTTCCTCTTTGAATGGTTTCATTGGTTGCAGTGAGTACATGTCAAATAAACATTTTTGACAAGGCATTTTAAAAAGATTTAAGAAAGGAGAAAAAGTCACCTTGGTTCAGAATTCATTCCCACTCATAACTTTAAGGCCACTCTAGCCTCTGGCTCTGAGCTCATGTTCCTGGTCTGATTCACTCATGACCTTGGCAGGGAAACGGGAATGCTCAGGCAAGCTCCACATGTGGCGATGAGGTTAAGGGATCAAGGAGAAAGAAAATGGGCATAACAGGACCCCTTGTCCAGCCCTGACAAGTAACTTGAGGGAAAAGGGTCTGAGACAAAAGTGACCAGAAGGAGGCCTTCCTGTCTTCAGCCAGCAAGGTCAGTGGAGGCCTCGGGTGACTGTGCCACCTTTCCCTATAGGAGATTCAGAGCTGGGCTTTAGCTAGACTCCAGTGGCACCTTCTGCACCATCCCCTGGCAGGGCCCCCAGTGTCCTTGGTCCTCTCAAGCTCTGGTGAGTACTGTGACTTTCCCTGTCTACCCATTTCACTTCTCTAGACCCTACTGGCACAACAGTAGTGTCTGCTCAGCCGTAGAGACTATTCCAGTGGGGGTTCTGAATTCCAACCTGCCACAGAGAGGGAAGCTGGTCCAGCTCTCCCAGTCCAAGGCCTAGTCTCTTTAATCCCCACACACAGTCCTCAGAGAATTACTGAGAAGCTCACATGATTTAATTTGTACGAAGCCAACTTGAAAGGCACAGGCACACAGTTCCGTTACCCAGGCAAACATGTGGTTTTGGTATCTCTCTACTAGTTCATCCCTTGGCCCAGGGGCCCTGAACTGGTTCATGATGCAGCAGACCCTTGTATTAGACTTGTCTTGAGTTTGAATCAGTGGCTAAAGGTCTGTGTGGGCCTTGCTTCTATGTTCTAGGTATGCACTGAGGACACTCCATAGTACAGGGACTGGAGGACTGACACTGAGCCCTATCCACATACAAGGAGATCTTAGACCAGTGACCTCTTAGGCCTTGGTGGCACAGCTATAAAATAAAAATAGAACCTGTCATGACATAGGGTCCTTCCAGCTATAAATATTTGTGATTCTACCAAGAAACTACCTAGGTTTTCCTCATCTGGGAGGAGAGTCCTCCTAGAGAAACCTTGACCCTTGTGATTTCTAGAAAGTTCACCTCAAAATCCAAGAGATCACAAATCCCTACCAGCCTCAAACCCAGCTTTTGGTCTGGATCTGCCTTCCTCTTCCAGCTTTCCTCTATTCCTGTTCCTTATATTTTGACAAGAAAGTCTTTTCTACTCCAGGGAATCTGCTCATATAAGTCCCTATAACTAGAACACCCTCTCCTGACTCTTACAGCACATGACTAGCTCCCCTCCATCCCTTAAGGTCCTAACTTTGTAGTGAAGAGATCCAGGTTATATCACTGTGAAGGAACATTTTGCTGTTGTTTTTTCTGAACTCCCTTTACCCGCCTAAAACTAAAGCCTCCCCAAATTCAAGTTATAAATCCCTTCCCCAAGACTGCTATAGTCAGAAAAAATGACTCCTATCACTGAGAGGAGAAATCTCAAGGGAATAAGGAATCACCTATGTCATGTTCTGGTGGAGCAGTGGTTAAGTTAATCCCCTCTGAGGGAGCAAGCCACATACCCCAGTGGGTTCGAGTCCCAGGTTCAGGGGAAAACAACCAGTGTGAGCAAATAAATAAAAAATAAATAAAATGGAAATGCTTCCTCCTCCTTTCTCTTCCTGTCTACCTGTCTACTTGCCTTTATTCCTGCTTGCAACTTGCTATTAAAAAAAAAAAAAAAAAGGCAGACACTTATACTCTCATCTATTCTCTTAAGGGCCCATTTTTACTTCCTAAAAGTCATGTGTTTTCCCATAAGTGCTTTTCTCCTCTTCTCCTTCACCTACTAAGACAATATATAAATTCTACATTCTGTTTCTTTGAGTAATATTTTTCTTGAACTCTCATATATATACATGAATTAAGTTCTATCTTTCATCTTTTCCTATCTTTTGCCACTTTAATTCACAGACCCCCAAACAATAAACCTAAGAGAATAGAAGGAAAATTTTTCCTCCCTGACAGTGGTCACTGCCTCAGAGGGGGTTTTCCCTAACCACTATCTCATTTTTGTTTCCCATACCATTTATCATAACTCATTATGACTTTATTCATTTGTCTATTTGCTAGATTGATGTCTGAACTTCCATTAGAATGCAAGCTATAAACAAAACAAAGGAACAGATGAAACAAAACTAGCCCTTGGACACTTGCAGTAGAACTGAGGTCACCAATAGGGAATGGGATTTACTAGGGTGCAGAGCAAGAGGTAGCAGAGCCTACTAGACAATGGTAAAGGACACTTGTTGCTATGGTGGAGGGTAGGACCTGTTGACATATATCTCTGGAATAGGGAAACTGCACATATGGGGTACCCATGAGTTTATGTCAATTTGCAAACCAAAGTTACTGCAATAACAACAACAAAAAAAAGAATGTAGGCTATGTGGAGGCAGAAACAGTTTCTATCTCATTTATCTCTAAATATTCCAGGTCTAGCATGGGGCTTGACATTTAATAGGAGTTCATTAAATTATTGGTGAGTAAACAGTAGAACTTTATCCATAGCTCAGGTATTTACTGTTGAGTCTATAGCTCAAGTCAGTCAGTTCAATGCTCACTCACTGAGGACTTATCAGTTGCCATGATGACGCTCAGTATTAGAAACACATATAGACCAATTCCCTGTCCTTGAGGAGATTACAGGAAAATGAGCACCTTTGCTGGGCCCAGTGAAGGGCAAAAATGAGAAAGAAGACATAATTTCCCCCTCAAGAAGTTAACTGATATGGGAGGTGGGAAGAGAAAAAGGGAAATGTGAGAAAGAGCTTGGTAAAAAAAAAACCCCAAATACAGTTATTTAGTATACGAAACAGAGATTATTAAGCTATTCTCTTGGCCTTTGTTTAGGGAATAATTCACGTCATTCTAATTACGTTGAGGGAGCTGGTGTAATTTCTGCCTCTTTTATACACCTGAGCCTGAGGAGAGTCTTCCCCTGGGCACGCAGACCTGCTGACAGGCATGGCGGGGCCCCTCCTGGCAGCTCCTTTAATGGCAGGCCCATCACTAGGGCAGTTTCATGTAGCCTCTGAAGAGCCTTTCAGGATAGAGCTGCGTTAGTCAGATGGGCCAGAGATTTTCTAAAGTTAACTCCTTCAAACCTCAAGGAAAATAAAAGGGAGAGTTTATTGAAATGATTTCAATACATAAGATTAACAGAAGGACGAACGTTCCCAGAACGTTTCCAAATCCAAATTTCAAAAATCTCTTATCTTCTTGAGTAAAATCTCAAGGACTAGGTACTTAGTTGTCTCCCGGCAGAAAGCCCATGCGTGAGGTGTCCACATCCTGGTGCCATGAAGCTATCCCAGGGCAGGGACATGTGGTATAAAGCAAGGCCCCTGGGCCAGAAGAGATGGCCTCAACGAGAAGGGTTAGATAGAGCCATCAACCTTTGTCCAGGAGAAGCATCACCAGGGTTAAACCAGGAAAGTTCTAGGGAAGTTGATTACCAGTGCAGTCAGCAGCCTATCTTTTTCATGTCCATCTATCACTAATTCTGAGGAACATATTTCTTCACATTTAACATCACTGAAGTTGGGTGGTTGATTTTTACAACCAGTCATGCCCTTTAAGGGCTGTCAACAGAGATTGAAGTCAAGCTCTCCTTGAGTGGATGTGTGTTTGCCAGTCACTTTGGGGCACTACCAACCTGAAACCACCTTAAGTAAATTTTCTGCTTGACTTTTTTTTTTTTTTTTTAAGGAAAGGTACAGGCAGGAATGAAGGCAAGTAAGCAGGCAGGCAGGAAGAGTGAGGAGTAAGAAGCATTTATTCACACTTGTTTCTCTCCTGGCTCCTAACCTGGGACTCGAACCTGGGTTGTGACCTTGCTCCTTAGGAGGTGACCAATGTAACCGCTACTCCACCAGGACACACTTCTGCCTGACTTTTTTAGACCATGCTGACAGTGTGAATTCAGACTGCAAACCCTCATGAGGGCAGATCTCAAATTCTTGAGAAAGAATTGTTTTTCCTCCCTTTGCATATTGCCAAGATTGAGATCTACACATTTCAAGGCATTCTCTTCATTGGGGAGATTTATTTTCTTCTTTGTTTTTTTAGATACATTTTTCTCCCAGTCCCCAGCCACAGTCTCAAAACATGGACACTTAGGCTTTACATGACCTGTTCCTTAGCTGCTGAACCATAGTTGTTCTCCTCGGGAGATTTCTTGATCTCTGATGTCTTTGCTTTAATATCTAGTCCTGCTCTGCTATGCCTTCTCTTTCTAGCTTAAATAATGGTACAGCTTACAGTTGATGGTGACTCAGATTGGATGAAATTTGGGTAATCTACTCCCAACAGTCCACACACGGAAGGAAGTCATCTTTGGTGCTTGAAGAAGGCATAGTGCTGGGTGCTCTAACATCTCTGGGAGAGAAAGGAGTGCGGATCGGGCACTCAGGGCTGGATGTAGAGAATATAGGAGCAGTTCTCCCAACCAGGCATTTTGACCTGCATGAGCCTTGTTCTGAGTTCAGCAGCCCACTTAAAAAGCTCTTCCTCAGTGTCTGAAAATATGTCAGTGTTGTCCGTATATATGACTGCTGAAATAAGTATGGTTAACAAAAAATTTACTTTTCAGAGGCAAGTTTGAAGATGGATCCAATGTTTAAGTCCCAAATTCTGTTGAGAACCGAACCCAGTTTATATTTTTAGTAAGGAATTGCATCACACATGACAGAGAGAAAACATTAGTCTTCAGCAAGTGTTTGTTAAGGCAGGTGTCTGGTTACCTTCTGACATCCTTCTGAGAAGATGAGAGATAGATGTGTCCGCGCTGCATACATTAAGGTGTGGGGGAGGCTTCTCCACTGGAGCAGGTACATTCTATGTGTGAGAAAGGCAAGGATTTTAAGATTTTTATCTTAAAAGGGAGCCTTTTCTCTTCTGTAGAGTTTGGATCATCTGATGCTTACATGGTCTAGCAGTCTGATGGTCTACTCAGTTGTTTAGTTTTCCGGAGGCTGCTGCACAGCTTGGAGGTTCTCAGTACGGGGTCTGGGCCTTTCTTTACACCTGCTGGGTCTCTTTCATAGGCCTTTGCTGGCTAACTTCTTTATGCCCAAGAGTGGTGATTTCTGCTTATTTTCTTTCCACAGTATTTAGAAACATACATAGCTTTCCCTACAAACACAGAGTCCACGTGTTTGAAATGTTAAAATGTTGCCCGGGGTAGAATATCCAAAGAAGCAGAATTTTCACAGAAAAAGGGAAAGGTGGTGTTTACATGTGAAAACCAGTATCCACATTTTATTAACATCCCCCCATCCCCGATTTTCTTCCTTTAACCTGGACCCACTCAGTCTCCCCTGCATGTGTGATGCCCTGTTCTTTTCATCAGTCTTTCCCTCTGTCCACAGTCCCATGTCCCGTCCAGGGCCAGCTCAGTGCACCTAACAGCCTCCTCATTCTGATAGTATTTGCTAGTTTCCTGGGCTAAGGCCCATCCTGGCCCACAGCAAGAGCAAGAACTATACCCTCCTGGCACTTTGGTGAAGGCCCAAGCAAACACTCAGAGCCTAGGGAGCCGGGGCTAGCTGGGTGGGACGGGTTCACCAAAGGCTTTTCCTGAACTGGTGGGGAGTGGAGGGGGAACAGATACGCCAACTCCATGCTGACAGAGGAAAAAGTATGAAATTTTGTGAGCACCAAGAGCCCAGTGTAGTAGAGGATATCTGTCATCTCCAGACTATGTCTCTTGGGTAACAAGAAAACTTTCAGAGGATCTAAAGGCTGAGTAGGGGTTACCCTTTAAAAAAAAATTTTATTTTTTAATGACAGGAAAGCTGCATGCAGGCAGGCAGGAAGAGAGAGAGGAAGAAGCATTTAATTTATTTTTATTTAGTTATTCATCTTGGTTGTTACCTGCATATCACACCACCCCTCCCCCCACCACTGCCCCGGGAAATGAACCTGGGTCCATGGAATGTACATTGACTATGCTAGCCAGAGGTAGTTGACTTAACCATTACTCCACCATGAGCATGCCATGTTGGCTTTTATATGTGATATTTACATGTATAAAGAAAACTTTCCCTTTGTGAGAGTGTTCCTCTCTCTGTACCAGAAAAGATCAAATCTCTTTAACTCTTACCAGTGGAGAAGGTAGCCACTAAAAACTGCATAACAATGATAACCTTGTTTTCTGTGACTTTCCAAGGCTAATCTTCCTCAGCACATTTTTTTTTTTTTTTGGTAGGGAGAGAGAAAGAAAGGAACAAAGGGAGGGAGAGAGGAAAGGAGGGAAGGAGGAAGGAAGGAATGAAGGAAGGTTTACATTTACTTAGTTGTTTATTTTGGTATCCCACCATCTCCTAAGGACCTGGGTCCTTAGGCTTTATATGGTCCATGTCCCAGTCATCTCAGACACCAGAGCCACAAAATTTCACCCTACCAAAACTCTTTGTCTGTAGCTGAAGACATTTAAGGTGGTGACTTAAACTATTTTCCTCAGTTACTTTGTTTTATTGGGTTTCTCACCTGTATATAGAAGGTATACATGTTATTATTAAACTTGTTTGTTTTTTTCTTCTCATTTCTGTCTGATTTTTTGTTTAGTTATTTTCTAGCTTAGAAGAAATTTGAGGGGTAGGGGAAATTTTCCCTTTTGCCTCTACATCAGCATATACAAAAAGAAAGCTTACATTGTCTAGTCTAACCTAAACCATATACAGATTAGTTAAATCTAAGCCATAGAGTTGAGGGCACTGAATAAATTGAGATTGGGAGTCTGGTCTTGGTAAAAAAGAGCATTGGCCCACTTAAAACAATGGACAGATCAACTAAGCAGAAAATTGATAGGGAAACAACAGTTTTAAATGACCAGTTGGAACAGTTTGGTCTAATAGACACATACTGAATACTTCAACCATTGACTATAGAATTCATATTCTTTCAAGTGCACATTGAACATTCTCAAGGATAGATCATATGTTGGGATGCAAACATGTTTGAAAAATTTTTTAAAGATTGAAATTATACCAAGCATCTTCTCTGACCACAACAGCTTAAAACTAGAAATCAACCACAAAAAGAAAGCTGGAAGATACCAAATAAATTGGAACTAAAAAATATGCTTCTCAGTGACTCTCGGGATAACTGGAAATCAAAGAAGAACATAAAAAAAAAAAACTAGAGACAAACAAGAATGAAGTCATGAGCGAACAGGATCTATAGGATACAACGAAAGCAATAGTAAGTGGGAAATTCATTGCATCCAGGCCCACCTCAAGAAACAAGAAAAATCACAAATTAACAAGTGAACTCTACATTTAAAGCAACTAAAGAAGAAAAATTAAAGCCAAAAATCAATAGAAGAAAGGAAATAATAAAAATCTGAGCAGAAAGCAACAAAACAGAAATAAAAGACAATTCAGAAGATCAACAAACCAAAAATTGGTTGTTTGAAAAAATAAACAAAATTGATAAACCATTGGCTAGACTCACAAAGAGAAAATATTCTCATAACTAGAATCAGAAATAAAAGGAGAGAAGTTACAACAGATACCACAGAAATACAAAACATCCTAAGAGACTACTATGAACAACTCTTTGCCAATAAAGTGAACAACCTTGAGGACATAGACAGATTTTTAGAAAAATACAGTCTACCAAGACTGCACCAGGAATAACTGGAATACCTGAATAGAAAAATCACAAGCAAGGAAATTGAAGAGGTAATGAAAAATCCCTCTGAAAGTAAAAACCTAGAACCAGATGGCTTTTCTAATGACTTTGACCAAACCTTCAGAGAAGAATTAATACCTATTCGTCTAAAACTTCCATAACATTGAAGAACAGGGAACGCTGTCAAACACATTCTATGAGACTCATATCACACTGATACCAAAAGCTGATAGAGATGTCACCAAGAAAGAAAACTATAGACCAATATCACTAATGAACATAGATGCAAACATTCACAACAAAATATTAGCAAACCAAATTCAACAATGTTCAAAAAGATCATCCATCATGACCAAGTAGATTTATCACAGGGATGCAAGGATGGTTCAACATATATAAGTCTGTTAATGTAATACACCATATCAATAACAGTAAGGAGAAAAACCACATGATCATATCAATAGATGTAGAGAAAGCTTCTGACAAGACCCAACACCCATTTATGATAAAAAAAAAACCCCTGCATAAAAGGGGGTTAGAAGGTACAGACCTCAACATAATAAAGGTCATACATAATAAACCCACAACCAACCTCACACTCAATGGCAAGAAATGGAAAGTATTTCCTCTAAGGTCTGGAACAAGGCAAGTCTATTTACTCTCACCAATCTTAGCCAGAGCAATTAGGCAAGAAAAAGAAATAAAAGGAATCCAAATTAACTATCATCATTTGCAGATGACATGATAAAATATATTTTTTAAATTTCTAAAATCTCTATCAAAAAACTAATATAATTAATCAACAAATACAGTAAAATGGCAGGTTACAAAATCAATGCATAAAAATTCATTACATTATTGTATGCAAACAACACACTAGGAGAACAAAATCAAGAAAACCACATCATTAAAAATAGAAGTAAAAACAATCAAATATACTTAACAGAGAAGGTGTATAATAAAAACTACAACCCCGTGTTTCAAGAAATAAAGGAGGACACAAAGAGATGGAAAGACATCTCCTGCTCAAGGCTGAGAAGACTCCACTTTGTTAAAATGATCATCTTACCTAAAACAATATACGGATTTAATGCAATCCCATTACAATCCCACAGACTTACTTCAAGGAAATTGAATAAAAAATCTTAAAATTTGTGGAACAACAAAAGACCCCGAGTAGCCAAAGCAATTATGAAAAAAAAAAAAAAAAAAAAAAAAAAGAATCTGGAGATATTATACTCCCAGACATTGAGCTATATCACAAAATGATAGTGATCAAAATGCTATGGTACTAAAATAACAACAGAGCACATATCAGTGGAATAGAACTGAATCACCAGAAACTGACCCACTCACATACAGTTAGTCAATCTATAGCAAAGGAATAAAAAGCATACGATGGAATAAGAAAAGTCTCTTCAATAAAAAGCTTAAAAGAGGTCTTTGGCGACTCAACTTGAGCATCAAGGAAAATAAAAAGAAAAATAAACAACTGGGACTACATCAAACTAAATATCTTCTTCATAGCAAAAGAAAATATGACCAAAACAAGACAACCTACTATCTGGAAGAAGATACTTGCATACCATATTTCTGACAAGGGCTTAATATCCAAAATATACAAAGAACTCATAAAACTCAATAAAAGAAAAACAGGCAATCTAATCATAAAATGGGTAGAGGAACTGGAGAGACATTTTTCTGAAGAGGGTATACAGATGACTAACAGGCACATGAAAAGATGTTCCTACTCTCTGGCTATCAGGGAAATACAAATCATAACAATGAGCTATTGGCTTACACCTGAGAGATTGAGTATTATCCAAAAGTTTGGAAATAATAATTGTTGGCAAGGATTTGGAGAAATGGGAACACATTTACAGTGTTGGTGGAAGTGTAAATGGGCGCAACTTCTATGGAAAACAGTATGGAGATGCATCAAAAAGTCAAACATGGAAATCCCATCTGATCCTGCCATTCCACTTCTTGGTATTTACCCAAAAGATACAAAAATACTAGCTTGCAGAGACTTATGTACCACAAGATCTGGAAACTTACCTAAGTGTCCAAGGACCGATTAATGGATAAAGACGTGATATACACACATATACAATGGAATACTACACAGTCCTTAGAAGAGACGAAATCTGTCATTTGAATCAACATGGATGAATCTAGAGGGGATTATGCTAAGTGAAATAAATCAAAAGAAGAAAGATAGATACCAAATAATATCACTCATAGGTGGAATACGAAAAGACAAAATAAAGGAATAGACAAAACAAAACCAACCCTTGGATACTTGCATTGGAACTGAGGTTACCAGTAAATAATGGGATGAGAGAGGGGGGAGGTGTGGTGCAAGTGATGGTGGAGCCCACTGGATAATGGTGAAGAACACTTGGTGATTTGGTGGAGGCATGGTGTATTTGTTGAGAGTAAGTTACTTTTAGCATTTAACTACCAAAATCAATATGGGACCACATGGACATGGAAGATGGGAAGTGACTGACAGAATGGAACCACAAAAGGGCATGGAATTCCTTTTGACACCAGAGGGTTTTAGAACTAAACAGAGAAATCTCTCAGAATGTCTCTCTTCTTGTATCACCTGGAACCATGTGCAGAGATGGCCTGGTCTTTGATGATTAAAAGTACTCCCTTCTTTTCAATAGTCATTCCTTAGGCTAAAGGAGGGGTATAAATTTAGCAATCTAATAGTAAATGGGGTTTTTGCTTTCTTTATCCTCCATTTTCTCTACTAAACTTAAAAACTGCACTCTAATGCTCAACTCTTCTCCATATCCCAGAGCCCCACATCTTCTTAACATATCTCTGAGGAATGGGGAATCTGTATATATGGGTATGCACACAAATGAGTTTATTTTAATTTATAAAAACAAGATACCACAATAAAATGCTATTAAAGAAAAAGATGCCTGGGTCTAGATTTAGATTTGAAGATGGGCATCGACATTCTTTTGATCAACATTTAAACACTGAATAGAATTAAAAAATCAATGAAATCTAAGTGTTAAACAAAATACAGCACTACTCTAGCTCAGGCTCCTAAGGTGAAGGCGATGAAAGCAATGGATCCAGGTACTAGTCATAGGACTGGAAAAGAAAAATTCATCACAATGAATTTAGAGATCTACCTGGTTTTATTAAATGATTCCAGTATCCCATGCAGTAAATAGAAAAGTTCAGCAAAGGGCTGTACAAAATGAAACATTTTTATAATCAGAAAGAGCATGAGACAAGTGTAAGGTTTTTCTGGGCTCCGCGAAGAGAAAAGCTCAACCAGACAAAAAAATGTCGAATAGCCAGGGCTTTATTGGGGTTTGCACACCCGGGCGAAACTCCCAAGTCCGCAGAGGGCCGGGAAGTCGCGGGTTTGGAAGTCGCGCCCAGAACAAAGGGGGACCGGCTCTTTAAGCAGAGAAATTTCGCGGGCTTCCCCTATCGCGATTGGGATTGGCCCTGTGAATCCAGGTGTGGGGGTCCATCCCTTATTCTGACGTCATCCACCTCCCCCCCCCCACACACTCCCCCGCTTGGCCTTTCCCGGGCATGGCCGCTGCTGCTTTTGTCCCTGGGCCAGCCTAACAACAAGATTATCTGCAAAGGAAATGAAAGATTATTTCAGGCAAAGCCATTTTCCCTTAGGCAAGTCAGTCCCTTAGGCAGATGACCTCACTACAATTGATTAGGAAACTCCACATTGATTGGTTGAAGATTCCACTTTAGGGAGAGGCTGAAACTGCAATTAGGTTAAATATTAAGTCTTGGTGCCCCATCCTCAATCCCCCATGAAAAAAATCTAATTTTGAGCCTGTTTCTTTTCTTCATACAAGAAGTAAGGGAAGGTATTTTCTCTTATATTTATGATATGTGTATTAGCATGTGTGTTGTAATGTAAAATCTTTTGTCTTTTAACATCACATTATATATACTAAGACTTTAATTCTATGGTAAATAATGGAACTAGCAAAGGAGCTATTTTTGCTTTGAGTATTTTTTAACTGCAGCATTTCCACATCCAAGAATGAGAAAGGAATTCATCTTGGCAAGGAATTTATCTTTTGTTTGGGAAAACACTTTAATGGGCCATTTAGTTGTACAAAGGTAGGGCCCTGAGGCCAGGTTCAAGTGAACCTTGACTAAACTATTCTTTATAATAAAGTCAACAGTCAAAAGAGTTTCTGTTTCCTTTGGTGTTTTAAGAAGAAGCATTTGGGGGCCCAGGTTTTTAAAGAAGAGGATTTTTGCTCCGGGTCCAAAAAAGAGACCCTGAGAAAAGGCCCACCTTGACACAATATGACCAAAGATTTAAGAAGTCTCTGGACAACTTAAGTTCCTTGCCTGTATTGTAAGCCTTTAGAGTTCAATGTCCTAGCCTGGTTCTCTCCAGATAGCCCTGGACCAGAAACAATGAAGGGAAAATGCCTCAGAGGAAACAGGGAGTGTAGAAGCCGTGACTGGAGAACTAGAAGGGTACAGGAGATGTGAGGAGCAGTAAGGAATGAAGAACAGCATAGGGCAAAGGGGGACACCTTGAAAACAATGAAGCAGGATTACAGATGTATATGCTTAACTGCATAAACCACAGGCATGTTAAAACAGGCCAGTACTATGCAGGTAAGCCAGGACCACCCTAGCTTCAGGCATACTGAAAACAAACTTACAGAAAAGGTATTTCCTTAGTAACCCTTAACTGTTAGGCAGTAAGTCAGACATGAGCAGTGGGCAGAGGAAAAAGAGAATAGTCAGTAAATGATAAAATAGCACCAAGCTGAGGTCCACTAATTGGTTTACAGAAGTCTCACAAACCAATCAAAAACCTTAAAATAAGAGCACTGTGCAAATACAGAAGTAGCCTACCTGGTCCTGGGGAATCTCCACCCCAGAACGCCCTTAGGCAGGGTAGAGTCACAGAACTCAGCCAAAACCCCTTAAAAACTTGAGTCCCTAAATTCCTCTTGCCAACCTACCCTCATGTCTGGGGGTGTACTATTTTTTCCTTCCTAAATAACACCTTGTCTCACTCATGTGCTCTAACTCTCCTTTCTTCTGACACATCACCAGTGTCTTGAGATAAATCATCTCCTCAAGAACACAAGAGCCCACAGCCAAAGCACATTTCATAGTATCTCACAGTAATCACTCCCTTAGAAACTCCCTGCTAAATGTCAGGCATATTGGGGAGGGACTTGCAGTCATTAGTAATCCACAAGCACTCCCTTAGTAACTCCCACCAAGAGACCCTGGATGTATAAGGCCCACCCTCAGCTTATTCCATCTTGTACCTTTCCTACCTACAGAAGGATTCTGTCCATTTCTTTGTTTCTCCTAATAAATTTGCCACATGCTGTCATCAGGTATCTCCTTGAATTCTTTCAGGACTGACTCCATATGTCATTGGTGCCCTGTGCTCACTTACCTTACAAAGAGTGAGAGAGGACTAGCGTCGTCATACATCCCAGTTTGACCAGGTTTGTCTTGGTTTGGCAAAATTGGTCCTTTATACCATCCAATGAAATTCTGTTCGGATTTCAATCACAGTTTGATAAAAGTTAATTTGAACAAACATATACCCAACGAACTAGCTCAAAATGCCAGGCAAGGGTGTCGATTTCCCCAATAGGAGTGTTAGACACACACACACATACACATATGCATGTCTCAAGCCTAAAAATCCCCCTTCATCCCCTCCACCCTCTTATACTGCCAACACTTGGTGATACTCCAATTAGTCTCAGTTTCAACTCTAAAAACTAATTCAATAACTCTAAATCTAGAGACTAAATCATGAGCAGTAATGATAGGTAATAAGGGTGGACACTCATTCAGAAATCCTTGGTAATATTTGGGAAGAGACTGGAATACCTCTGCCATCAGAGCATGACTTATTTTCTTTAAATATTCAAGTGTGTGTGGGGGGAAGGCCTGCTCACCACTTTCAACAATCATGAAGACAGCCATAAAAAACGCCGAGCTAGCAAAACCATTAAAACATCCTGTGACCTGAGCTTGCTGGAATGTCGTCAGCAGACAAAGAACTTCCCATGCTAGAAACCCCCTCCCCTAATTTACAACCCTCTCTTCCTGAGCTTGCTCTAACCTATATAAGTGTGCTCTAACCTATATAAGTGTGCCCTAACTGGAAGCCTGTGCTCAGCCTTTGTGGGAGGAAGGATCCCTGCTGAGCCTGCGCATAATAAATCTGCCTGAAATACTTCCAAAACAGTGCTCACTTGGTTTATCCCAGAGAGCCGTAACACAAGTACAAGGTAATTTTGAAAGACTGAAAAATGGGAATGAAGCAATTTAGTCAGTTATAGAAATTAACCAGAAATTAACCTGAAAGAGGAAGTTCCACTGAAAATATGTAAAAATCCAGTTGTGTCTGACAACTGGTCTACACCAAATAAAATCAACAGGATTCTGAAATGCCCATAAATTGACCATAAAATGACTTCACCTCATTATACATCCATTTCTATCTCTAATTTATTAGCAAACAATAAACATGGTCCTTCTGGGACCATGACCCTTTCTGAGGAAAACCATATAAGGATTTAAATATGTAATCTCCTTTTAAGAAGAAAAGACCTCCCTTCCTCTGAGGAAACCCCACTCTATTCACAAGAATCTCATGAATATTAACCAGTCTGATGCAATCACTCCCCAGCAACTCCAGAAAACTACTGGTCACTAGACTCCAGCAGGTGTCTCTCTTTCTACCTTAGTGCATGCCCACATGCAACACTCAAGTATGCACTTTTCTTACCTACTCATTCTAGAATATTCCCAACCCTGAGTGTGTGCTTTCCTTTTCTAATAAACTTTTCTATTCTTACATCCTTTTTTGACTACTCTTGAATTTTTTTCTCTCGAGATAAGAAGCCGAGTTTCTTTCCCGCTCAGCCTTGTGAAGAAACCTCCTCAGCCTTACTATAGAAGAAATCTATATGACAGGTCAAACACTTTCTCCTTGTCATGTGAGTCCCTCTCCTCTCTCCTTGAAGCCCCAGGCCCCTATCCCATTCCTTAGCTCACTATACGTACTCTTGTTTTGCCCTAGTGGCTTTAGAATCTACATCCATGTCAACTGTCCATACATATGTAATTAATTTTGTTCTTTTTTCCTACTAATCTGTCTGATGTAGACTTCCCTACACCAAGAAGCAATTCTCAGACACCAACGGGGTGTCCAAAGATTCAACTCAGTTCTGACATTATCTACCAGGAGATAGCATCAGATTTCATAGGTAAAAGAGCCCTGTCTCCTAAGACTATCCCTCACTTAAGATACCAATCAGAAACCCGGGTAACAAGTACAGCATGCCCAAATATATATTTCTTATAAAACACAGTATTACCACAAGTACTATGCATTGGCATTCACTTTTGACAGAGATGTGCAGTTAGTATTACTGGCACAAGGTATGCAATGAGTAAGAGGTAGCACCAGGATGCTAACTCCGATCTGCCAGGACATAAAGTGTCCTGCATCTTGTGCACCAGGTGGAAGGGGGATTGACCATCAATGTGCATTGTCTCCTTAATATAGAGCACAGATGGGACCTTGTTCCTGAAGCACTCTCAAGAATGAGAGTGGGTCTTTCTCTCGAAAGGAAGAAAGGGAAGAGGAGACAAATCAAGAGATGATCCCCTACTTTATATAAGCCAGTTATTGGGAAACTATTTTCTTGATTCACTGTTTTTGCTGCAGTCCTACCCCATGCAGGTATTTTTATTTGATGTCAATCCTGTTTGTCAGCTTCAGCCCCCTATTCTGTCCTCTTTACCCTCAATTTAATACAGAAGCGACCTGCCTGAGTTTCCTGAGACAGTTTCCTGAGATCACATTTTGATTCCTGACCCATTATTCTTTCCATTAACCATTTTTATCACAGACTTCTTTGAAAAACTCATACAAACTATGGAATATCCTTCTCCAAAAATAAATATCAAACATTTATTTTGCCTATAATTTTGGACCGAGTTTGTGAACCACCCCTCTTTACCTACGTTACCTAAGTTAAGAGTCCCTCTATATTATACTTCTCTAGTGCAGGGTTATGAATGAAGCAGAGTTAGAGGCAGGCTATGGTCGCAGCCCACAGTAGAGCCATGTCAGGGCAGAGCTAAGCAAGAACAGAATAATTTTCCACTGTCAGTTATTTTTCTGAATGGCCCAGGATGAAATCATCACAGGATGAGCCTGAACAGCCAACCAACGAAGTTGATGATGTAACAGGGCAGTAACTGGAACCCAAACCTAGTCCTCCAGAAGAATTGAGGAATCCATGACATTCAATTAACATATAATTTATTGCAGATTAACTAAACCTGAGAGAGACACAATGGATTAAAGTGACTTCTTTAGTGAGGCAAAAGAAACTTTTTTTTGTTGTTTTAAGGAAAAATGCAGACAGGAATGAGGGTGAATAGGTAGGCAGAGAGAGGAGGAAGAAACATTTTTATTTAGTTGTTCATCTTGGTTGATCCCACTGCCCACACACAAATCCAGAGCCTTGGAACATGTGTAGACTGTGCTCTGGGACCTAACCAATACTCCACCAGGGTGGGGCCCAAGAGGACTCTTTCGATTACCTGATAAAGGAGCAAAGTGCTGCTGTGTGTAATCACAAAGAGCTGTGAAAACCTGCCCTGGCACCTTATGTTACATCTGCACATGTACTCTGCCTATACAATCTCAGTGACACATTCATTCAGGGAAATGGATCTGAGGACTGAGAAGTCTCCCATTTCCTCAGTTAGCACATCTCAAAAATAAACCAAATTTCCTTACACAACAATCCATCCTCAAGAGTACTGGCCTTTTCCAAAAGAACAGATGGGGGAGAAAACAACCCCTTGGACACTTGCAATAAAAATGGTTACCAACAGGGAAAGGGATGAGGTGGGCTGTGGAGCAAGTGGTGGCGGAGCCCACTGGGCTATAAAGAACACTTGGTGATTTGAGAGCAGGCAGGGTATGTTGACACGTATCTGAGGAATGGGAAAACTGCACATATGAGGAAACTATACATATGAGTTTATTTTAATTTGTAAAAAAACATTTTCTGCAATACAATACTAAAAAATTTAAAAAAGAGTATTGACCTTTTGCATGGTGGGCAGCAGGCCTGGTTCTGCTTACAGTGAGAATTCTTTTAACTTTAGAACCTCCTTCCTCAAGAAGGGCCTGAAGTCTGATCCAGCTAGAACCAATCTACAGCACCTGCTGCACAAAAACCCTGGCTTTACCCTTAGAGTGTCCCTTGGCATTAAACTGTCATTAGCAGGCTAACTTTCATGCCCGCTTGGTGCCATGACAGAGCACACTGACCATTAAGGTTGGAAAAGAGGTGGCACTATTTTTCCCAGAATTTTCTGCTCATTCATGGAAAAATATCAGCAAAACTCCACCTTGTAACCTCCCCATTCCCAACTCCCTGGACCCTGAATTTTATACAAACTGTACACCCTGGTCAACATGGGAGTTTCTCACTAGGAGGATTCCCATGGTCTATCACTTTGCATTAAACTTCCTCTTCTGATATTTGACTTATTTGTGAGTCCTTATTTTATTTCTAAGGTGGGAGTCTCAAAGAATCTTCTCACCGACAATGGGACCCAAGGTGTGCCTGTACATTAATTAGCATTGCAAAAGAAAGGGTTTGGTGATGCACCCTGGTGGTTTAGTAGTTAAATCCAAGGCCTCCAGAAGGTGCAGCCACATATGTACCAAGAGTCTGAGGCCCAGAACCAGGGGCGATAACCAAGATAAACAACTAAATAAAAATTTTTAAATGTTTCTCATTCCTCTCCCTACCTGCCTGCTTGCCTACTCTCCTTCATTCCTGCCTGCACCTTTCCTTTAAAAAAACAAGAGGGTTTATTTTCCTTCTGGAGCACACTTCCTACATTCATCTTTCACCCACTATCATGAAAATGTGAGCAGAATTAAAACCATATTTGTGAAATCATGCTGTAAAATAAAAAAATCACTATCTGAATGTAAACAACTAAAGAAAGTTAAGAAGGAAAACAAACCTTAACACAAAATAAACAATTTGCAGACAGCCTTATCCGAATGAACTTTTGGGGATGCAACCGAAAGAACTGGGGCTCAACCTGAACTACAAGGATGGATTAAAGAGTGTAGACTGAGAAGGGAGCCATAAAAGTGCGTCTCAAGCTAGCACAATTTGCAGTCCATGGCATGTGACCTTAGGGATAGAGATCCACTCCTGGATGCTATGGTTCCTCAGTGAGGACACTAGAGGAAAGCTCTTTATAGAATCTCTAAGTCTTGGCCTGGCACTCCGGTAGATCAGAGAAGTTGCAAATGAACCTCTGAAGCTGTCCTAGGTACATACAAACTCTGCTGTCTGAACTTCAATCTCTGCCCATGCTAATGCTGGGCCAGTATCAGAATCAGCTGAAGCTGGATTGACCATAGACATAGGAGGTAATGTCCACATTTGTGACATTTTTTAAGCTTAGCTGAGTTTGAAGACTCCTCCACCCTTCTGAGTGTCCTATATTTGCATTTGCTCAGTCCAGTCTAGATCACACCTAGGTTATTCAGTTAATAACATGTGACTGCAGTTAATGAAAGTTCATTGATATACAGACCCACTCATCTGTGCATCCCTATGTGCTGACAAGGGTCGCCAACACTTACTCATGACATTTACCTTTAATTTTCAATTTTTTTACAACAGCTTCATCAAGACCTATTTCACATGCTGTTAAACAACTCTTTTGTCATTGTTACCTTCTCCACACTTCTAGAAAATGAAAATAATTCCACAACTTTCATCATGAGGTTGCTAGAAAAATCTATACAATTATTTATAAGTGCTTTTCCAAATAGGCATTCCATTTTTATCCCATTTTGGGCATACGTTAGGATTATACTTATTGATGTCCTTCTAGCTGATAGAACCATGTGAGCAGTTCTAGAGAATGATCTTCTTTGGCTAATGATTCTGAGCAGAAGCAATACATGTTATTTGGGACCATATGTTCAAATTCTGAGAGAAACTGTCAATGGGTCAATGATAGGAGGGCCTAATAGCAAAATGGAAAACACTCAGTGAAACCACTTTCAAAACCTGATGAAGGGACAGGTGTGTTGACATCTACCTAAGGAATGGGGACATTGCACATATGAGCTGAATTTAATGTGCAAAATCAAATTTACTGCAATTTTTTAAAAAAGGACAAAAACAAAACAAAGCAAAACCTGATGAAGTCCCACTCAGAAAGACAGAAAAACACAAGCAAGAACAGGAAAGAGGTCAGGTTCACTGTCAGCAGGTTTATGTAGCTGGTCAGAAGTAGCTGACTTACTGCTAAGTAATGATTAATTATATTTTTCAGAATTGTTTTCCAGGAACTAAGGAAGACCTGAGAAGCAAGGGTCTCCATACATGTACATTGACTCTAAAAGGTCAAATAAACTAGTGACGATATAGCCTCAAATACAAGGTCCTCTGAAAATGGTCATGCAACCCATGAAGATGCATAAAGTACTTGAATATAAGCACAATGTAGTGCTTATATAACTGAAACCTCCCCCTGTTTCTTTATCCAGACATTATATAAAACCCCAGTTCGCCACCTCATACTAGTTTATATAACCCTAGCACCATTTTCAGACTAAGAAGCCAATCTGAGTCAGTGCTTCGGTTTCCTTATAGGCTGGTCAGTAATAAATCACTTTCCCTTTTGCAAAAGCCAGTATCCGGGAGTTGAACCATCTGTGAGCCTGGGGCAAACCAGCCTGGCTTCAGCAATACTCTCAGCCAAACCCACCCCCTTCCCACCATATTGCCCCAGAACCACTGAACACACCCACCAGAATCTGCTCTCAGGCTTAAAGAAAGAAGCGTCTTTCAGAGGAAGAGTCAACACCACTCATCATTACTACCTTGTGGGTGGAGTTATAACTGCAGCTTCATTGCTGATTGTGAGCCAATAGCCAGGTGGTCACTGCAACTGGGAGCTGGGACGCTGGGGGTAGGTTCTGCATCCCCCTGACAAACTCCACCACCACAGACAGAACTTTCTGGCAGCAACAGAGGGTCCACATATAATTTCAACAAATACAACCTTGGTAATGCCACAAAACTCAAAAAATCCCAGTGTCCAAACCAAGATCCAGGCTTACTTAGTGCCAGTCAATACCCTACACAAGACCATCACGGCAGAAAAACCTAATCCACAGAAACATAGGCAAAATGCCAAACAGAGCAAAGACACAGAGAAATGTGGAATGATGGATCTAATAAAAAACCCTGGGGAAAATCTGAATACAACAGATGTCTGCAAACGACCTAAGGATGAATTCAGGGCAACAGTGATAAACATACTCATGGAAATCAAGAAAACAACAGACACAGAAAAAAAAAAAAAAGGAACAACAGAAGAGAGAAAGGAGAAAAATGAAGCAGCTCAAAACAGATGTCAAAGTAATAAAGAACACAATAGCAGACCTAAAGAATTCAACAGAGGGATTCAACAACGGGATGGATGAAGCCTCCAATAGAATCAGTGAGCTAGAAGGCAGTACAGAAGAATGCATGCAAGCAAATAAGCAAAGAGATAAAAGAATGCAAAGAAACAAAGACAGCATTCGAGACCTATGGAATAACATCAGAAGAAACAACATGCACATTATAGGGGTCCCAGAAGAGAAGAGAGAGAAAAGAGGGCAGAAACTGTATTTGAAGAATCAATAGCTGAGAGCTTCCCTAACCTGAAGAATGAAGTAAGCCTCCAGACCCAGGAAACTCAGAGTCCATAATAAAAGAAACCCAAACAGACCTAAACCTAGACACATTGTCATCAAAATGTCAAAAATACAAGATAAAGAATCTTGAAAGCATCCAGAGAAAAATGAGTCACATACAAAGGGGTCCCCATAAGATTTTTAGCAGATTTCTCAGCTTAAACTCTACAGGATAGGAGGGAATGGTATGATATATTCAAAAGGCTGAAAGAAAAAGATTTTCAACATAGGATATTATATTCTGCAAGACTATCATTCAGAACTGAAGGAAAGATATAAAGCTTTCCAATAAGCAAAAGTTAAAGGAATTTAATACCACAAGTTAAAGGCATAGATTACAAAAAACACTAAAAGATGCTATATAAAGTGTAAAGAAACCCCACTTAAAAACAGGTCAATTAGACCTATTCATCTGTGTTCACTGGAGATAACTGGTCTGTGGTTTTCTTTCTTAGTGACAGTCTCTGTCAGCTTTTGGTATCAGTGTGATGCTGGCCTCATGGAGACTAGGAGTGTTCCCTGCTATTCGGTATTTTGGAAGAGTGTAAGAATAGGCATTGATTCGTCTCTGAAGGTTTGGTGAAACTAACTGGAGAAGCCATCTGGTCCTGGGCTTTTATTTTGGGGGAGACTTTTAACTACCTCTTCAGTTTCTTTGCTCATGACTGTTCTGTGGGGCCTATTCAAAAACTTGGCATACATTATCTTATTTAAGATAAGGCTATGATGTAGATTTTATTATCTCCATCTTATAGAAAACGGAAGCCAAGAAATCTGCCTAAGGTTATATAGTGTATAAGCGTCAGAGCCAAGGTTCAAATTTATCTTTCGTGTCCAAATCCTGTACGCTCAATACTATATCCTGTTTAGTTTTATTGTTATTGATATTGTTTTGTTTGTAAAGATAACCCTATGCAAAATGTTTTGATTTTACTTTCATCACTCTGAGTTTTTCTTTTTAGTTACCTTATTCTTCTTGATAAATTCCAATTTTTAACTTTTCAAAATTAAATAATTGTGAAGCAAACTTAGATTATAAATTTTTATATATTCTGCTTTATTGATTTTAAAGTTTTATTGTTTTGGAAATATCCAGTATATTGTACTCTCCTGAGTTTCTTCTGAACTAAGTATTTAATGTAATAAATTATTTTCTTTTCTTGGCCTGAAAATACTTAACTAAATTACATTTAAAAAAAAAGTTCAAAGAGGTCACCCTAGAGATAGTATTTGAGATGCATACTAGAGAACCAAAATAACCAATCATAAGAAACAGAATGATGTGGTAGAAATGTTTTGGGGCTAGACCTCTTAGGTTCAAATCTGGACTTAGCTACTTACTAGCAGTATAGCCTTAGGCATGTTATATAACTCATCAAAGCCTCACTTTCCTCATCTATGATAATTAGGGTGCAGGGAGGCCCTCTACTCTGCAATGAATGCGGTCTCCCAGTATTCACATTCTTCTGTAGTTTCCTCCTAGGTTGAAGTGAGCTGCATCTAATTATCAATGGCATGTAGCAGAAAGGATGCTACGTCATATGAAGGCTTGGTCTATTAGAACACTAGCTCTAGGAAAGCCAGCAGTCGGGCAAAAAAGTCCAACCAGCCTGATGGTATGAAGGCTAACAGGGAGAGGAGATGTCCTAGCAGAGATGTTCAGTGACCTTCCAGCTGTGAGAATCCTTGAAAGAAGCATAACTAAGTGTGACTTTTAGTCTTGGGGGTGGGGAAAAATCTGAATTTTAATTGGGGAACTGGGTGAGCAACCTCCTTGACATTAAAAAATGTTAGCCTTATCTTGAGTAGAATGAGAGAATCTGTGAAAGAACCACCCTGCTAAACCCAGCCAACCTACAGGAGTATATGCATATTATTATAAATAGTTGCTTTAATTCATTCAAATTTGGGGGGGCGGGGGGGGATGGTTGCTGATAACCAAAACATTATCTGAGAGTGGGGAATAATACCAATATTACACGGTTCTTGTGAGAAAACAGAAGATATGTATAAAATGCCTAACATAATACTTTTACATTTTATAGTAGCTATTTATAATCACAATGGCACATCTGTGTAAATGCACCCAAATAGAGTGAATTTTTAAACTGAAAAAATAACACCTGTACTGAGGTCATTTATAAAAGACAAAAATGTATCAGGGGAAGAAGCTAGAAACAAGTACAACTTGGTAAGAACTAGGATATTGAAGGTCATGGCAGAGCAGAGCAACCATGGGACAAGACACTTTTGGAAATAGAGGTTTGAAACACCTGAAAGAACTCTGCAGTCTCAGGTTTATGCAACATGCATGCATATCAGTAACAACAAAGGAAACTAACATAAGAAAGAAAACCAAATTCAATATTGATTTTAAAGAAAAAAGTCCTTATATTCTAAATGAATCTGTTGTTGCTGTGTAATTGAAAAATAGAAATGAAAAATAACCCTACGATGAGTTCTGAAATGACTCAAGTTCAACAAGATCTGTCAGCTCCCAAAGAGTTACTCAAGATAAGGCTAACATTTGTTAATGTCAAGGAGATTGCTTACCTAGTTCCCCAATTAAAATTCAGATTTCTCCCCACCCCCAGGACTAAAAGTCATAGCACTTAATTATGCTTTAAGCTTCAGAAATTCCATGAGTAGCTGCTGCTTCTCTCAGAAACTAGGTTGAAAGTAAAAAGAACGCTTTCTCCTGTCACCCATGATACTACAGTTTAAATGTAAGAATGGAGAGATGATGGGAAAGAGCAGAAAGAGACACAGGAGTCTGTGTTCCAGTGGTGGGGGAGCAGACCTAAAGATTAGAGGTGGAGCACAACTCTGCTTTTCTCATCTCTGTTACCTCCTGAAGCAGTCTTTCCTTTGTGGTACCTGTTCTGAGTCAAACAGACTCCATTATGTCTCTCAACTGCCAGGCCGGACTCAACTCCCTGCGAAAGAACACCCACTCACTAATTTCTCCTTATCAATGACTGTGAAAAACAGTTAACACCCTGTACTGACACAGTGAGGCCATCTCTGCGGGTTGTTACAAAAGGACCCCAGGCAGCAATGTTATCTTTGAAAACTCCTGTCAGCCTATGCAAAACTTTGAAATGAATGACCTAAACTTAGACCACTTGCCTGCTTAATCCTTTAAAACCCTGCCTTGCTCTGACACACCTTGGGACTTACCATTGACTGGATGGAAATTCCTATTCCTATTCTTGAATAGAATCTCACCTGAATATACTACAGTCTGATTAGTTCTTGGGAGAAACCATGAATTCATACTCTGCTCTATATATTCCATATTAAAAATCTTCTCAAGATAGAATTTAAGGAGCAAAATTCTGCTCAGGGGAAATGATTGCTACAGATTAGACTTTTCAAGACCTAGAAGATCTTTAAGCAGAGAAAAAAGTCTAAAAAAAAAATTCATTTCTCATCCTGATGTAGAGGTCAGTGAGTAGACAGGAGAAGAATGTTTTCAGAGAAGGGCATTTGGTGTCCCTGAAATAGTGGACACCCATGAAGAGTTGGTCTTATTCTCATTGACTCTCTAGTCCTAGGGTGGTTAGTTACATAACCATAATTCAGTGTGTTAATGAAATAATAGCACATTTCTCTATTATTTTTACTATATTTTTCTTGCCAGCTAGTTGCTCTATCATTATTCATTTAGGTTTGGCTTACAAATGTATAAGAGGCTTATTTCTCATTGTTACTGCTTTCTCCCTTCTTCATCCTCCCCAATCCTGAGATTTTATGCTTTGACTCATTTGTTGCTTGGATGCAAGTTCTTCTTTTGAAGAAATTCCTCAAAGGGAATGCAGCCTGCAGTTCAGTGAGTCCTTTTTAATTCTAAATTTTTCTTAAGCTCAGAAACATTTTCTTTTATCGTTTATTTAATTCCTACACCTCCTCCAACAATTCCTTTACTTCTTGAATTCCTATTTCTCATGCTACTTCTCCTGGACTTATCTATCTCCTAAATCTCTTACCATGGTAGAATAGGATGGCCATTAAGAAGCAGAAAATGGGCATGCCTTGATGGCCTAGTGGATAAGGCCACTGGAAGTAGTTCATATACATCCCTATGACCCAGGTTTGAGACCTGGGGTGGAGGGTAACAGCCAAGATAAATAACTGAAAAAAAAAAAAAAAAAGGCAGCAGAAAATGTGGTCAGCAGCAGTACTTAACAGCACAACCAGAGAAGCCAGATACCTGGAACTGAACACAGACCAGCTGTGGCAGAATTATATGAACCTGGACCTCAGATTTTGCAGGCATAATATGGGTTAAAGAACAGCAGCAGTTAACATAAGTTTTGATAAGAATTAAGTGTGCTAGTACAAGTAAGTTTGTTAATAACGTAGCTGTTTTTTTCCCTCAGCTCTTTGTAGTTCTCTGCCTTGGTTTGAGATTTTCATACATTTATCTTCCAGGCCATTAATTCATTTTTCCATTTTGCCCATGCATTCTTTGAATGTATCTACTGAGTTTTTAATTAGGAAAGCATGTTTTTAGCTCCACAAAACAAGTTTTAATGCTGTACTTAAGTCTTACGTGCTCTGAGGTGGTCTGTATCACGGATCCCAATTATTTACAGTTCCTCTCTACAGGATGCTTATGCTTTTCTACACCACTGACATCATACTTGGAAGGTGCCTGGTATTAGCCAGTGAGATGTGAGTATAAGCTACATACAACACTTCTAAAGCAAAACTTCAAGAGTCTTCATGTAGTTTTGTCACCTTTTCTCCCTTCCATGAGCTGGAACATTCCAGAGAGAGAGAAAGCTGTTCTTTTAGCTTTAGTCCAAATGAAAAAGGCTTGGGGGTGAGGCTGCAGCACGAACACCAAGAAGTTATCAAAGAATTTTAGAATTTTCAAGGAAACCCTCATTCTTGTCACATTTATTAAAAGCAGCTAAAATGGAAGACAAATTTTTCATGATTTTTATTTTGCTACCTTGAAGAAAACTGTATCTGATTGGCTGGTGAGAATTGTTACAGTCAACACATTTGAGAGGAAAAGTGGAAAATGAAAAAGAAGCAAGTGCACGGTGATTGAGTGGTAAATTCAAAGAAGAAGGGAGACACCTCATTGAAATACCCAGAGGGGTACCTGCTTCCCTCACTCCTGAGAGAACTGCTGTGTGAGAGCAATAACCCATCATTGCAATCATGTTTCTGAGGAATTCATGAAAATACATTATGTTCTATGAGGTTATGTTCTCTATCCTCAATTGACTAAGGCAGGGAAATGTATGCCAAATTTAGAAATATTTCAATTACAGTAAGTTTAATAAAGGTATCTACATTTTTATTTTATCTGTTGGCCATTGTCACTGCATCACACTCTGTATCTGTGCATAAACCTGAATTATTCCTGTGAGACTAAATCTTCCTCTCTCTTCCTGCCTTTCTGCTGAAGATACTCTTAAAGTCTATACATTTTTTAAGAGCTATGCATATGATTTGTTATGTTCCTCAAACATAGCAGTATACTTCAGGAAGACTTTTTAGTTAAAAGACTTCCCCTGTATATAATTGGCAAAAAAGTCAGGGTTTAATTGTTTGAGCTAAACTTAAAAAAAAAAAAAAAAAGGAAAAGAAAAAGCATGGAACTGAGCCAAAGCCAACTCATGAAGGGATTAATATGCCTGAGAAGTAAACCTTTGCTTTTGTAAGCTGCTGAACTTCTGGAGTTGGTTGTTATGACAGCATCATCTAGCAAAAGCCAACTAATACAGTTAATACTAATTTTTCTTTTGTCCAAATTGTCACATGCTTGGTTGCTGGCTCTCACTGTGTGCATTATTTTCACTTAACATGGCTCAGGTCCAGTTGGCTAAGATTTCTTAGAAGGTGGAGACCTATAGTCTCTGTGCCGTAAACAGGTAACATACCTAACTAGCAAGTTGTAGAAGCAGATTTTCTGCCCCTCTTATTTTCAACTGCAAAGACTGGTGATTTCTCAGTCTAACAGATAACAAGGAAATCAGCTCTTCAGCTTCCTTCCCAGACCAAGAGGTGTCCCACAACCACACATACAATCTGGTAGCATAATTTCTTTTCCTCTGTATTCCAATCATTTGCATATTAGACATTCCATATGGTCCTATACCGTTCAGATACTCTGTCCTAGGTTGGGATTTTTTTTTCACTCTACTTTGTGCTTCATTTGGGATAAATTCTACTGACCTATTTTTTGTTCTCAGCTATGTTCAATCTACTAATAAGTCTGTCAAAAAATTTCTTCATGTTTGACATTGTTTTCTTTATTTCTAACATTTCCTTTTGACTCTATTTTATAATTTATTGTAAAAATTCTCATGTTTATATATATTGTCCAGCTTTTCCACTACATCCTTCAACATGATAATCTTGATTTTTTTTCTCTAAAGGAAAGGTGCAAGCAGGAATGAGGACAAGTAGGCAGGAAGGCAGAAAGAGAGAAGAAGAAGCACTCACCTTATTTATTTTATTTAGTTGTTTATCTTGGTTGTTTCCCCGGCCCCGGGTCTTGAACCTGGGACCTTGGGACATATGTGAACTACACCCAACCACTACTCCACCAGGGTGCACCAATCTTGATTATTTTTACTGTACCTATCTAAGAGTGGCAATATCTAAGTCATAACTCAGTCTTGTTCTGTTGATTGCTTTGTCTCTTGACAATAAGTCAGTCTCTCTCTCTCTCTCTCTCTCTCTCTCTCTCTCTC
>RJWH01006035.1:0-62542 GCA_004363575.1 Solenodon paradoxus | reverse complement strand
TCCCCCCACCATATGCTCCGCCCGCGCTGACGTCGTCCCGCCCCACCACATGCACCGCCCCTACCGACGAACGCCCCGCCCCTCTCGATGAGCGCCCTCTCCCTCCCCCGCTGACGTCGTCCCGCCCCACAGGCCCCGAGGGCATCCAAGTCCGCCCGCCACGGGGCTGCCATGACTGCTCTTCTCTGGGGGACGGCCGCGTAGACCTACCATCTCAGTGTTGAACGCATCGTTCACGGGTCGCGGTGCTTTCTCTATTGGGCAACCGTGTCCACCACCCAGAGCTCTTGGATCTCCCCAGTCTGAAGCTCCTCCCCTATAACCCTAACCCCCGACACCCCAGCCCCTGGAAACCCCATGCTGGTTTGTCTCCAGGAACCAGGCTCCCCGAGGGGGTCTTAAGAGCAGGTCTGTCCTGTTGTGACTCAGCTGTCCCTGGGCCGAATGTCCTCCAGGATCACCCACTTTAGGCGTCAGGATTAGGGAGGCACATGGTTTGCGCACCGAGGGTTGCTCCCCCTTGGCTGTTGTGAGCGGTGCTGCTGACGGTGTGATGTCTCAAGATCCTGCTGTCAGTCCTTGGGTCTTAATAAGGGGACGCTGATAACGCCCTTCCTAACACTTCTGACAACCCAATGGGAGCAGCGTCCCACTTCTGTGTCACCAACCGCGCGTCATGCAGCCCAGCTCACTCGTGACACCGTCTTCCGGAGGTCGTGTCCAAGCCCATAGGTTGGGCTCCATCCTGCCAGGCCGTCCCCATTCAGTGTCGCCACAGGTCTGTCCTTTGTGGTTCTGACAGTCCATTGTTGGGCCCGTTCTGAACAAACTCCAGCTCGGCTCCGACTGCCAAACGTCACACAGCCTGACTCACCGTCAGGGACTGATGAGGAAACAAGAGTGTGGATCTGACGCCGCCCCCCACGCCTCTGTCTGAAGCCTTGCCCACCACACTGGAGGACTGGAAACCCGCGTGCAAGTCCCACAGAGAGGACTCTCCTCAGACCATCTCCTGCCCGAGCCTCGGACTCCACTGGCCTGACCGGGCGGGGCTCAAGGACGCCCCTGGGTCCTGGACGTGATCACAGTCCTGCTCATGTCCTCGCCTTCCTATTCTCCTTCTGAGGAGTCTCGCCTGACACTGGGAACCCCCGGGCAGCTTGCTGGAGCAGCTCACAGAAGGGAGAAAGAAGAGAGCGCCTCCTCACCTGTGTACTCCCAGGGGAGCTCTTCCCGCCTGGGAACCCCCAGCCCCTTTGGGGGTTTCTTCTTTCAATTTTTTTCTTGTAGTGACTTTGGTTTTGCACATTAAAATAAAGTCCTATGTGTAGCTCCCCACATGTGCAGGTTCCCCATTCCTGACAGATGCTCACACACCCTGCCCTCCACATCACCCAGTGTTCGTCACCAGGGTCCGGTGGGCCCCCCAGCAAGGCCGCCTGACCACTTGACCGCCTGCGTGTGCATCTCTCTCCTGCTCCCTGTTTGGGTGTGGTCTGGTTTTGCTTTTTGAAGAAGCATGTTATTTTATTTCTATTTAGTTGGTCACACTGGTTGTTTCCCCAGGACCCAGGATTTACCCAGGGGTGTGTGGCCTGCTCCTTAGGGGCGACTTGTCCGACCACTGCCCCACCAGGCCACACCGTTGTTCTGGTGGTTAGCCTAAGAAGCTGAGATGACCCCATGCACCCATGTCACCCTCAGTAACCCCGCCTCGACTTTCAGCCCCGTTTCCCTCCCTCACCTGCCCCTGCACTGATGGCACATTGACACATCCACGTGGAAGGCAGTGCCCCAGCAACCCGCACCTGGCACCCCACCCCCCGGTGGGCGCATCTTCTGTGACCACCCTATTCGTGGGCCAGACCCCGATCCCGTCGTGAGTGTGGTGGCCCTGTGTCCTCCACTCCTTCCGTGGGTTGCCGACGCTGTCTACAGCAAAGGGTGCAGAGTGGGTGCCTTGGGGGAGCCACGCCCACCCTGTGCTCCTGGTAAAGGAGCAGTGGTCTCAGCATCTGACCGCTCACTCCACACTACCCCTCACCTGCGGGCAGCCTTCCTGTGGGGCCCAGACCTCACGAGACTCCCGAATCTGCTCACGCCTGGTGAGTCTCTGAACTGAGGAGCCTGGGCTGACTGCATGGTGGGGCCATGGAGGGCCAGGCCACAGCTCCTCACCCCACCCCAGACCCCTTCCCAGTCGGCTTCCTGGAGGTGACCAGTCAGCCAGGTATGCAGCCCCCGGTCCCTCCTGGGGTGGGGGTCTTCCTCTGTCCAGCCCAGCATTCCACAGGTGACCCAGTGCCCCTGCCAGCTCAGGGAGGACAAGGACGGGAGGAAGCTGGCCCAGACAGCACCGGGTGGGGTGCGTTCCTCCAGCCTCACGTCAGCCGTCCCTCAGCCAGCAGGGGCGTCTGCTTCCCACTCGGACAGCCAAACAGCCGCCAGAAGGGCCAGCAGCCAGCTGGGCTCAGGACCTCCAAGAACCTCCCAGGTTTCCCCAGCCAGCAACTGATGAGCTGGGGAATAATGCAAATTCATTCAAGTCAAGTCAAAGAGATGTTCGCCTCTTGAACCAGGGTTCCTGCATGTGGCCCCTGAGCAGGCTCAGCCGCCCCCCCCCCCCCCAACGCCTGCCCCAGGAAGCCTTCTGGGGTCTCTGCATCAGCCTAGCCAGCAGAAAGCCCAGCCATGTGGCACCCTCAGCTGCTGCCCCTCCTCTCACTCTGCAGCTGGGGCTGGAGTCAGGGTCAGCTCATCAGGAGGAGTGGGAGCTGAGCCCTGGAAACGCGGGGGCAGGGGCCCCAGACCCTGCTCCCAGGCTGTTGTTGGGCCAGACGTGGCTTCCTGTTATTCTCCCTCCTGGTCTCCTCCCTTCCCAAAGTCAGGAGGAAGTGGCCCTTCTGGGTAGTGGAGCTCCCCCTGCAGCCTCCACCGTCCCCCCGAGCAGCCAGCCAGCTGGCAGACGTCGTGGAAACGGATGGGAACAGGAGGAGGATGAGAGGCCGTTGTATCTGATCCTGTTTCCCCCACTCCCGCAGACCGGGCCGGCGGGCCCTCACAGCTCAGGGACCCCGCCATCCTGACGGGGCAGGGAGCTGGGCTCGCTCCACCCCTTCCCACTGCTGCAGAGTCCAGACAGACGGGCCAGCTCTGTACCCCTGGGCAGCTCTCCAGCCATAGACCTGCCCAGGTGGGTCTCAGGAGTCCTGGGAAGGGCCAGAGGTGTTGTCTGGCCGGGCTCCTCTGGGCTGAGGCACGAGGCAGTGGTAGTGTTGGTGTGAGTGAACTGCGGACAACGCAGCCACAAGTCTCCAGGTCGGTAACAGCCCCAGTGATGTCACTGGGAGGATGTGACCACTGACCTGACCCACCATGGAAAGCTCACACAGTTGACAGCTCCCAAGCCCCCGAGAAAGGGGGCTGTGGTGATTCTGGTGGCATCTACCTTCTACCATGAGGCCAAACTCATGTGTTGGGCCACCAACAACTGACCGGCTCCGCCCCAGCCAGGTGCAGGGGGTTCCCGAACAGATGAGGGGGGTTCCGACCAGGTGCAGTGTGGATCCAGGCCAGGTGCAGGGGGTCCCGACCAGGTGAGGGGGGAGTCGGACCGGGTACCGGGGGTCCCAACCAGGTACGGGGAGTCCCGACCAGGTGCAGGCGGGGTCTGGACAAAACCCACTTTGGAGCCTCAGATTGTGCATGTGTGGAGACGGGCCTCTGAAGAGGTGACAGAGGCAGCATGAGGTCTTATGGTGGCCCTAACCCAACATGACTGCTGTCCCACAGAGGCCATCAGGACAGACACAGGACAACCGACCGGTATCTGCAGGCCCAGAGAGAGGCCTTGGAGTTAGCTGAGGGAGCCCCGGTGCGGTGCTGGCATGCGGTGCAGCCGCCACGCCGGCTCCCCCTCTGCGGGTCGGGCTCTCAGAGACGGAGCCAGGGGAGAGGGCGACTTCCGGGGACTGGGTCACATGACTGTGGAGGCGGAGGGGTCCCAAGGGAAGCCGTCCTCCGACTGGAGAGCCCGAGGAAGGTGCAGGCTGTCCCAGCTCCAGCCACCAGGGAGCCCCGATGCCGCTTGCTACCAGTCACGGCCTCACCTGAGCGGCTGTGGCATTCATGGCGTCTGAAAGCACACCTGAGGGGAGCAGACACATGTGCTGGGACACCACTGGGCACAGACGCACCCACACCGGCGACTTTGTGTTCGGGGGCACACAGCAAACCAGCCTGCCCAGCAGAACCCTGGCAGAGCTGCCTGGGGCTGTGTCTGCGTCATGAGGACGGAGACTAACCTGATGGAAACCGGACAGTCTACAGGTCAGGGGCCCTGGAAGCTGGCCCTCCCTGAGGCCACAGTGAGGCCTGCTGTCCCCTAGGCCCTTTCTGATGCTGCCTGCCCCGGCCACCAACATGGGGCCCTGCGTGCAGTGCTGCAGAGTGAGGGTCAGGAGGCCTTTTGCTGGGCCCTGCGGGCCACCATGCTCTGGGGGGGTGGGGCCTGAACCACACAGAAAGCTGCCAGCAGGACACCCAGCTCGTTCAGGAAGGTGTCTTTGCTCCAGCTTCGGCCCCCAGCCCCACTGGCCATCTTGACACAGGGGCCCAGTCAGCGGTCAGCGAGAGAGGCTGTGCTCCAGAAGTCACTTCCTGAGCAGAGTGGTGAGACAAAGACCCCTGAGCTTGACCTAAGGCTCCCTCCACGTGGCTGGACACCATGGAGTGGAATATAGAATGTTCTTCCAGTGCACGAACTGCAGCCAGCTCTGCCGTGGACCGCAGGGCCGCTCATCAGCTGGGGAGTGGCCCCACCCAGTGACCTTCCCCTCTGGGGCGGGGCTCACCTGGAGCCCGTGGTTCTGAGGGCTTGGTCAGGGGCACCAGGAGGGGAAATGTCACACTGTCCTGAGCCTTCAGGGGGCTGGCAGAGGCACTCACCAAAGCCCGATTCCTGGTGATCATCCTTGCTGAGGGAGCGGACCTCCCACACTGCCCACCTCTGCCTCTCACCTGTGGGCTCTGGCCAGCATCTGGATAGCGCCAGGCTAGAGCTGGCACTGCCCTAAGCTCTGGGCTGCTGGCCGCCCTCACACTCTGTGCCCCGGGTCTGGGGTGTCTGAGTTTCTCCCCAGCCACTATCTGGATGAAGGGCAGCAGGGCTGGCCGGGCTCCCTGGTGGCCTTGCTAAGCCGTCTTCTCTCCCAGCTGGCCTGCAGCTGGGTTGTATGTCCCACAGGCCAGTGGTGCACATGGACACGTGCACTCATGCCTGCTCACAAGTGTGTGCACTCACGCATGCGTTCACACTCAGGCACACCACACACCATGGAAACAAAGGTCAGTTTTATTTTTCCACTCCCTTAGTTTTGGAGACCGAGTCGGGAGAGCGCCGCAGTGGGAGCCCTGGTGCCCTGATGACGCCACCTGTCGGCTCAGGGCCAAGGTGGGCCGCTGTCTTTGTGGGACGTCACGCATATGCCAGAGGAAGGGGCACGCCGGGCGGAGCAGCAACTCCAGAGGGCAGACTGGTCCCGCCAGTGCCAGGGCCTCAGCCCTGGCTGTCCGGGGAGGCTGCACAGAAGCGGGTGTGCGGCAGTGCTTAGGCCGAAGCAGATGGCACGGGTAAGGCCTCTGCCAGTCCACCTCCACTTCCCAGGGCAGGAGGAGACCCGCCACGTCCAGCCCTGTGGGAACCAGCACAGGTTGGGGGGCGGGGGGTCTGTGCAGAGGGTGGGGCAGCCCAGTCCGCACTGCGGGTCCTCACACAGGAGAGCAGAGTGGACCCCTGATCCTGAGGCAGCCAGGCTCCTCGGGTAGGAGGCATCCCCAGCCTGCGGGGCTCAGGGTGGCCCAGGGGAGGCCATGCTCCCACAATGCCGCCCATTCCTTGGGTTTAGGGATCGGACCTTAGTGGCTCCCAGGCAGGACCCCTGCCCCAGGACAGTGGAGGAGGGGACAGGTTCTCTCTGTACCCCGCTTCCAGCTCCCAGCCTTCCCCTGGGCTCCCCAACCCTGTGCCAGCAGAGAAGAGGGAGGACAGCGACCGGGCCCTCAGATCCACACGGTGGTCTTCCCCTCCCTGCTGCTGGCGCTGCCCTTCTCAGAGCCCTCCCTGGGCTTGGCGCCCGGCCGGCCCCCGCCGCCGCCCCGGCCCGTGCCCCAAGACGTGGCGCTGCCCGACCCCGAGGCCGGGGCGCCGGCCCGCGGGGGCCCCCTGGCGGCGGCGGGGAGGCCGGGGCAGGGCGGGCCGTCGTGGTCCCCGGGGCCGTGCCCGTCCCGGAGCGCCTGCAGCGCCAGGTTGGCCAGGGTGTGGTCGTGGGCGAGCGCGCGCTCGGCCGCGCGCACCACCAGGCTGTAGTCGGGCGGGCAGGCCAGGCCCGCGGGCGCGGCGGGCAGCGTGCAGGGCGGGGGGCGCGGCGCGGGGCCCAGACCCGGGGGCCGGCGGCCGCGCACTGCGTCCTGCGCACTGCCCAGGCCCAAGTGCGCCATCTCGCAGAGGTTGAGCAGCAGGCAGAGGCAGCTGACCACGTACATGACCAGCAGGAAGACCGTCTTCTCCGTAGGCCGCGACACGAAGCAGTCGACCACGTGCGGGCAGGGCTGGCGGCTGCACGCGAAGAAGGGCCGCACCTCAAAGCCGTACAGCAGGTACTGACCCACCAGGAAGGCCACCTCGAAGGCGGCCCGTGCCACCAGCTGGGCCACGTACACGCGCATCAGGCCCTCGCGCTGGATGCGCCGTCGCCCGTCGTGCTGGCCGGCTGGGCCCGCGGCCCCCGCGGCCTTGCTGTCCCCGGCGCCGCCCTTGGTCGCCCCCTCCTCCTCGGCCTCCCCAGCTTCGCCCAAGCCCTCGGTCGCGCCCTCCTCCTCCTCCTCCTCCTCCTCCTCCTCCTCCTCCTCCTCCTCGCCCAGACCCAGCATGGGCTCCTCCTCGCCCAGGCCGGCGGGCTCGGGCCAGCCAGGGTGCGGCGGCGGGCGCGCGCGGGCCGGGCGGCGGGCGCCCGGGCGGCGGTGGAGGGCGCGGCGGCGCTCGTCCTGCGAGGCGCGCGCCAGGCGGTGCACGGCGTAGCCCAGGTACATGACGGAGGGCGTGGAGATGACCACGATCTGGAAGACCCAGAAGCGCACGTGGGACAGGGGCGCGAAGGCGTCGTAGCACACGTTGTCGCAGCCCGGCTGCCGCGTGTTGCACGTGAACTTGGTCTGCTCGTCGGAGTAGATGGACTCGCCGCCCACGGCCGTGAGCACGATGCGGAAGACCACCAGCACCGTGAGCCACACCTTGCCCACGAACGTGGAGTGGTTGTGGATCTCCTCCAGCAGCCGCGTCAGGAAGCTCCAGCTCATGCTGGTCATAGGGGCGCGGGGCGGGACCTGTGGGGGGCAGCGCGCGTTCATGGGCGGGGGCGGGGGGCAGAGGGCAAGGCGCTGGGCCTGTGGGCTGGAGCCCCTCCTGACCTAGGCGCCAGGACCCGGGCCCTGCAGGCAACTCACTGCCTTCAGCCGCCCCAGGGGCTGCCCCACCCTGCCGGAAGCTGCAGGCAGCAGGGGGTGGAACCCAGGGCAGACTGCAGGGGGCCTCGCTCGAGCTAAGCACCCCTCTGCCACCCCCCAGGACCTGGTAGCCACAGCGAGGTGCCTGGGCGAGCCATCGCTGTGAAGCAGGTAGGGAAACTGAGGCCAGCCCGACAGGGTGTGAGGCTGCATGGCCCCCGCACCCAGCAACGCCCCTCGGCTCATGGAGATCCCGCTGAAACCCTGTTCGCAGCGTCTCAGGGACCCAGCTCCTTGGCCATTTCCAGCCACAGGGGCCCCAGCAATGCACCTCTCCCAGCCTTCTCTGCGGGGGGATCGCATGCTCCTTCAAGCCCCACAGGAAGTCCACCTGCGCCGGGGGCTCCCGCCTGCCCTCCTAACTGCCCTCCCCTCCATTCAGCGTCCTCCGCAGTCACAGCTGGGCTGTCCTGGCTGGGACGAGACAAGGCTGGGGCCTCGGTCCCGGGCAGAACCAAGTCTAGCGAGGTGCATAGACACAGGTACATGGTCGCCCAGGCACTGGGAGACAGCTGCAGGGCACTCATCATGTCCCTTCAGAGCAGCCGACCCCTAGGCGGTGCTGCGCCAGGGGAGGGGGAAGCACCGCCACGCACCGTCCCTGCACCTCGAGGCAGGACTGCAGTCCGCCAGCATCCTTCTCCACGACCCAGACCAGTACCTGCTCCTGGTGGTTTGGGCCCTTGCGCGCCCTCCTGGGAGGGCGGGATGCAGCAGGTGTGGGATGGGCAGCGGGCGCTTCGGGCCCTCTTTATGCAGCAGGGCCTCTCCCCTTGGGAAGAGGGGGCAGCCGGGATTCCTGGGGAAGTGACCCCATTTCCTCACATCTGTGTGCAGGGCCCTTCCAGGGCCACTCACTCACGTGCACCCTAGAGGCACATGGGCGGCCAGCACTGTCTGCCACTAGGTGGGGCTCTGCCCACCCGCCACAGACGGCTGGAGGAGAGGCCCCGGGTGCTGCAGATGGCAGAGTGGGCCCCCACCGCCCTCGCGCCACAGGGCACCCAGAGAACTGTTTCCAGGGCAGAGCTGCGACTGGCTCTGGTGAAGGATGGGCGCGGCGGCCTGGGTGCAGCCAGAGCCCCAAGGTGGGGTGTGGAATTCAGGCAGCAGCCGTGGGGCACAGGCCAAGGAGGTTCCTGGTCGCGCACACACATCAAGGACACCCAGTGAAGGCACTCGGCCGCACCCTCCCTCCCTCCGCAGACGGCTGAGAACGATGGCCTGGGAGCAGCACAGCAGTGAGGAGGAGCCAGAAGTGCGCCTGCCTCTGAAGCCTCGGTTTGGGCCCATCGGAAAGAACAGTACAGATGGGCTCACCCTTTTCAAGACTGCAGTCATGGTGAGATCATGTCACCGTGACTCACACGGTGGCCACACGGGGACCTGGGGCTGTCACCTCCCGCCCCAGAGGAGCAGGGTCTTGCCCTAGTGTGATGCGAGAACGGGGAGATACCTACCCAGAGGGCTGCACAGCACCGACTATCCAGCAGCTGGCCACCCCTGCCGGACGACAGCCCCAGGGGCACTTGGACCCTGAGGTGTGGCTCCAGGGGCCAGGCCTGCCCTGCCAGAGTCACACCTTCTCTGCGAACCACTACTTAAAATCGAGTTTTCTGCTTCTCCTGCTGGAATGTGTGTCTGCAGGCTGCAAGGTGCAGCAGGAAAAGCCTGTGACCCTCCCAAGGGCTCAGGGCTGTCCAGAGACACAGGGAAGCGCCAGTGGCTGGAGGAGAGGTGCCGGCCCAGGGAACAAGGCCCCAGCACTTGCAGGGGCCTTTATCTGGGGGTCTCACCCAGTGACAAGTCGGAGTTAGTGTGAGTAGCATCAGGAAGAGGCTGGAGGGGTCCCAGGTGTCCAGATCTGCAGGAGGACAGGCCTAGAGTGGTCAGCAGAGGGCATGGGGAGAGGGGTGACTGAAGGGCAGGGACACCCCCGGGAGGTGGGGACAGTGACACTAAGAGCAGGGCCCCCCGCCAGGATGCCCGTGGTGCCTGCCGAGGAGGGGTGGGCAGGATGTGTCCCACAGCCTCAGGACAGCCTGTCCTGTGTGCGCCAGGCCTGCCCCAGCTGGCTCTGCACCCATGGGGGTCACCCCAAGTCTGAGCAAAGGATCTGGGGGCAGGAGGCTGAGAGCAGGCGGTGAGCCAGGGACGTGCCCGCTCTGCCCCCAGCCCCGGGGGTCCTCGGATGTGTTGTGGGGGCGGCTGGCGGACAGGCAGGGCTTCTTCCCGGCGGGTGGACTGCTGCGGGGCCACTCGGCTCAGACTCCTTCCTAGCTGTGTGTGGTATCCCCTTCCTGTCCCCAGGCCCAGCCCCGTGCAGGCCTAGCCCACCTGCTGTTCCTGTGTCCAGTGTGTGGTCAGGTTCCCTGTGGGGCCCTCCCTGGCCCGAGCTGCCGGCAGCCCCCCCGACCGTACACTCACGTGTCTGTGGCACGCCAGGGGCCTCCTTGAGGACAGGGCTGTTCTGTTCTCTGCAGAACCCAGGGCCCGGATCCGAGTACCGGAGCCCTGCAGACATTCCCAGGGTTTCAGGGACAGAAACCCTGCACCACAGGGAGGCCAGACAAGGTGCGGCCACGGTGGGTGCAGACGGGCAGACGAGCGCAGCCTGGGCATCTGCCTGCGTAGACAGCGCCGTCCCCAGCTCCCCCCACCCCTCCCCTGAACGGAGGCCCCAGCCTCTGGACACACTGCAGCTGCCTGGCTGCCCTCCGCGGCCTGAGGGGCCCCAGCTGCTGGGGGAGGTGCTGGGTGCACCTCACCCTCCCCATCAGCAGTTAGCCAGGGGCCAGGAGCTGAGTCCCACCTTCTCACCCTCAGAGACTGAGTGGTAAGTCCCTAAGGTAGTGGGCTGGAGAAAGTGACCCCCCAAGAAGAGGACACCCGGCCAGCACCTGGTCCCTCCCAACCCATCGGTGGATGAGGAGGTAAGTCCAGGCCAAGGGAGGGATAGGGACTGCTCATTTGGGACACCCCCACCTGGTCCCCTGGGCACAGCCTACCTTTCTAGGCCAGGAAGCTCGAGTCTGCCTTGAACCCTCCACCTGCAGCCACTGGACACTGGCCTGCGTGAGGGGACTGCTGACTGAGTCCAGGGCGACCCAGGGCCACCTCTCACCACCAAGCACAATGCGGGGGGAGGACCTTCAAGGGACCCATTGTTCCCTCAAGGCCCAGGGTTGAATCCCTGATTGTGCCTGGGCTGGATGGGCCCAGAATGGGAAGGGGCCTCCCTGGGCTACACAGTAGGTCAGGGGCAGTGGGGCTCCCTCACCTGCCCACAGGCCTGGGGGGCTGCCCAGTGCCCACCTGTCGTCTGTGCATCTGGGCTTTGGACAGTCTAGTTCCAACTATTTCCACCTGGACCCATCTCCTGTCAACACCCCTTCCCTCTGGGCCCCACTGCAGGAGGTTGGCCTGGGGCAAGTGGCCCTCTGCCTACCACAGCCCACAGCTGCCTCGGGCCCGAGGGGCAGCCCTGGAGGGCACCGGGAGGTGGGCGTCAGCATGACTATTGCCAGCACACGGGACCTCTGGTCTCGGTCCAAGCCCCAGGCCCAGACCAGCCTGAGGGACTCCTGAGGCGGGGCTGCCCCTCACTCCTAGAAGCTGCTCCGCAGCCAAGGGCTGGACTGTCTCCTGAACTCCCTGCAAGGCAGGGAACAGCCGAGTGTTCGGTCCTCCCTGGCCACAACGGCTCCCTGCACCCACCTGGACCTTGAAGCAGCCCAGTGCCGAGGGACCCACCCAGCAGCAGACAGGGCGCCCAGCGGGTGCCCCCCACAAAGCTGGGGTGCAGCGCCCCGAAGCAGCACGAACTCAAGAGGAGTCCCTCCAGGGGTTGGAGGCCGGGGCACAGACACCACCCGCAGCCCTCCCGTGAAGGCGGGTGGAGTGCCCATGTGAGGTGCAGCCGGGACAGTAGCTCAGACTAACTTAGAGGGCGAGGGCCTTTATTAAGACTCCACCCGGCCGCACAGGGGCCAGGCCCCAGCCCAGCAGCAGCCACCCAACTTGAGCTGCCCCCGCCGGGAGGCGCCAGGCCCACAGGGAGGACTCAGTCAGCAGGATGCTCAGGAGTCGCCAGGCGCTGTGCCTTCTTGATTTCCTGTTGGGGAGAAAGGAAGAGGGCTGCAGAGGGCCTGGCACAGGGCCCCCCACCCTCCGGTCCACTTTCACATCCATGGAGCCCACCTCAGACAACGCCTCCTCCAGGGCCCGGTAGGCCCGGTCCAGGCTGTCGTTGACAATGACCAAGTCAAACAGGCCCGGCTCTTTGCCTGCAGGACAGCAGTGGTGAGACTGGTGTGGGTGGGGCCTCTTCCCCTCCTGGCTGCAGGGGCCGGCATGCCCCCCACTCACTGCTCTCCATGTCCGCACGGGCAGCAGCCAGCCGTTTGGCCAGACTGTCCTCTGTCTCTGTGTTCCGCTGCCGTAGCCGCTGCTCCTGGAGCAAAGCAGGAGTCAGGGCTGCTCCCGCCCTCCCACTCCCTGCCCCACCGCCCGGCCGCCCCACCCCGCACCCACCAGCACTTCCAGTGAGGGCGGCTGCACTGAGATGTAGATGGGCCGCAGGTCCGTCTTCTTGATGTTGCGCACACCCTGCAGATCCACGTCCAGCACGCAGATGCGGTTCATGGCCTGCACTGCCCGCACAGCCGCCTTGCTGGGGGGTGAGGGGCCTGAGCGCCTGTCTGCTGCTGTGCCCCGGGAGCCTCTTGCTGACCGTCAAGGCCCATCCACTAGGGCCTGGCCCCACCCCATGCTCTGGGGCTGGGAGCCATCTCCCAGCTTCCAGAAAGCCCCAGCTGTTCATCCTGGAGACCTCCTGCACCCCACCCAGCCATGCCTGGAGGCTTCCAGTGTAGCCCCCTTGGTCTTGTCCTCAGGCTGGTGGTCACTTTCCCACGGGCTGCAGCCCTGGCCCCAGAGACCCCTTCACGGAGGAGCCCAGTGACTGCCTTGGCCGCTCCGAACCCCATGGGGGCCCTGCCTCACACGTCAGTGGCTCGGGGAGGCAAGCCCAGGCCTGACCACGGAAAGACACGGCACTAGAGACCGCTGGCTAGGTAAGAGGAGCCAGCCAGTCCCTGCCAAGGCGCTAGGGACCCTCCAGGGTAGGAGGGGAGGCGACCAGCAAGCTTGCAACCCCAGGCCCGAGTCTGCGTGCACACCGGTCCCCTGCAGGCTAGTCTGGTGGACACAGGAAGAACAGTCCTGGGCCAGGAGGGGTGGCTGGGGGAGCCCAACTGTGGCCCTTCTCCATCTTGGGGGGCACTAGGTGCCCACCCCAACTGCCGGAGAGAAGACGGCAGACGGGGCCAGCAGCCACACTGAAGTGCCCAGGAGCTGGAGTTGCAGAGGGCCCACCTGGTCCCGTAGAGGTTCCCCGAGAACTCCGCGTGCTCGATGAAGTCCCCGGCGGCGATGTCCTGCTGCATTAGCTCCCTGCTCACAAAGTGGTAATCTGGGGGCAGGAGGGACCACCTGAGGTGCGCCCACGGCACCAGGGCCCAGGGGAACTTTGGGGCTCCCCAAGTTGGTCTGTTCCGCACCAAGGCCACTCTGGCAGCGGGCAGGGAGCTGTCTGGGGACAGACGCACACCTGCCACTTTTCACACTGTGCTCGGGGGGGCCCCAGCCTCCACGGGCAGGCTGCTCGGACTCCATGCGGCTCAGGAGAGCAAGTAACCCTAACACAGGCACCGTGGCCTCACACCTGCCCCGGAGGAAAGGCCGGCTGTGGAGGCGCAGGCTACGCGCCTCATGGGGAGCCGCGGGTGGGGTGAGGTGGGCGCATGGCGACTGCACCCAGGGCTTCCCCGACAGCCTGGCTCCCACTGGGGTGAGCTCACCTTTTCCATTCTCCTCTCCAGGCCGCGGGTCCCTCGTGGTGTCTAGGAACAAACACTTGTGACACCCTGGGCCACCCAGGTTCCCTTCCCAGGACTCCCTGCAGGCTTAGCTCAGCCTGTAGCTGGGTGGGGGCCTCGGGGCCTATCACAGGGCTGGGGTGGTCAGCGGCCCAGGGTCCCTGCACCCCGACCCTCCCCGAGCCTCACGGGACACGCTGAAGCCGAAGATGCTCCCATGCTCCTGCAGGAGCCTCTTCAGCAGGGTGCTCTTCCCGGCGCCTGACGGGCCGCTCAGAACCACTGGCCTCGGCCCCGACATCCCTGCGATGAGGGACAGGTGTCAGGGCACTGGGGACAGCAGGGTTTAGTCCACACCCAGCACTGAGGGAGCCTGGGCTCCCGCCACAGGGGCGGACATGTCCCTCTGCCCCTGACACCATACGCCCTCGGGCAAGGAGAACAGAACCCTGGAGAAGTGTGGGGCTGACCCTGCGGTTCCACAGCTTTCTGACCCGCAGACTCAGCTCTCAAGCCTCCCTCCCAGTCCTCAGGTGAGAGTGCAGGGACCTCGGTCCAGGCCCCTCAGGGTCTCTGACACCCGCAAGTGCCGCCTCCCCAGGACAGGACGCACCTGCGGGCGGGGTTCACCTCCACAGCCACTGCTCCGATGCTGAGCAGTAATCCCCGCTGCTCTGCCAGCCTTGCAGGTGCTAATCCCTCCCAGACAACACCCCGGCCCTCCTGCCCTTGAGAAGCACCGCCCACAACCCTATCAGCCTGTGCACCCGGGCGAGGCACCAGGTGGACAGCCCCCCCAGTACAGTGTGCCCATCACCAGGACGCCCCCCCGCCCCAGAACAGTCCCCCACACATACACCAGGACAGCGCACCGGGCCCCGCAGTGCCGCTTCTCTAATCCTAATCCAGACAGAGGCCAACTGTGGTATCGCCAAAGGTCCTCTGGGGTCTGTGCCCACAGGCACCCTGGCGAGGGACATGGGGACTGACACCATTCCGCCAAGGGAGGGACCAGAGGCATCAATCCACCTCTCAAGCTATGGTGTCCTGGTCCCCTACAAGTCTCCCCTTCCATCCAGTCAGCCCCTCAAGCTCAGTCCTCTGCTGCCCTGACTATCCTACCACAGGACCACCCACCTGAGAGCCCAGTCACAGGTCCTCACAAGGCCTCTCCCCCGGTGGGCTGGACTGCCGGGGGACACCCAGCACCCTTGCAGTCTGTCCTGGGGCCAGGGGAGACCGTGCTCCTGGAGGTTGGGAGGCCGTGGTCTTTCCAGACCTGCAGAAGTGGGAGGGGCCTGCCACGGCCTCATGCCCAAGAGTCGTCCCTCAGTCTGAAGCTCCACCTCCAGGAGGGGTGGAGGCACAGGAGGTGCCACAGCCTCAGCACAGGCAGGCTGTGCTCCTTTGTGGGTTGCCCACCACGGGTATTGGTAGCCAGCGGTCATTGCTGGCAGAACGCAGCAGCCCAGCATCACCCCAGGCCAGCAGGCGGCTGGCCTCCTGGGCATTGGTCCCAACCACAGCGAATGTGAAGACGTGCCTACAGCCAGGATGGGGCTGCCACACGCCTCCACCCCGCCCCTTCGGCTGCCCGGGCACCACCGGCCTGCCCTGTCTGCCTCCCCAGCACCACTGTCCCTCGAGAATTAAATGAGTGACATGAGGTGGGCATTCCCACCAGGGTTGGCCCAGGAGATGAAGTCCCACCCACAGGGCCCACAGTGCCACGCTTCCTCCCCGAGGGAGGCACGTCCAGCAGACACCCTGGGGTGGCTGAGTCCAGTGGAAGTCATGGGGCACCAGGTTCCGTCCAGTGACCATGTGACAGCACTCAGTGAAGCTGAGTGGAGGGGAGCACGCCCAGCAATCACATGGGTGGGCACAGCAGACCTGACATCTGCCCGGTGCCTACTAGAGTGGGGTGCACGTGCAGGCCACGGGGTCGACCTCTGGGGAGACAGCTCCAGCCAGGAGACTTGTATCATTTTCTTCTTACATCCCACGATCCCAAGTCCCCACTGCCCCAGAGAGCGGCCGAGAACTGCCACACGGGCAGATGTTAGCAAGTTCTGGAGGTGTTGCCAGTGCCCGCTGGTGGCCCGGCTTTCCTGGTGGATCCCTCTCTGCAGGTTCGTCCCATTCTGACTCCACCCACCGCAGTACAGACTTGGGCATGGCCACAAGCCCCTCTTTTCTGCCATACTCCCACCAGACACCCCAAGCACAGTGAACCTCCAAGAACACAGTAGTCACTGAGCACCTGCCCCCGCAGCACACAGGCCACGGGTCACATGCGGGACTGGGCCAGGCTGTGGCGTGGGAGCTAGCCTGACTTGGCGACAGAGCCTAGTGGCTTCGGCAAACACTCGGCATTTGGGAGACCAGATTTGATGGGCAGTCACAGAGTCCCGGCGAGTCCCTTCTCTCTCCTCTCCTGATAGTGGGGCAGGCCAGCCCACCTGCAGGGACATGGCCTCAGCAGTCAGCAGGCAGCAGAGAGTTGTGCTGCCCTACTCGTCGCCACCCCCAGTCCCGCACAAGCCCTGCAGTCCCGGCCCTGAGGGCAGAGGAGGCTGGGAATGGGGCACTGGGAGTAAGAATCACAGGGGCAGGGCAGGGAGCCCAGGCTCACAATCGGGCAAGTAAAGGGGCACTGAGGCCCGGCACATACCGGGTTGGAGGCCCTGGGGAAGGGATGCCAGGCACACACAGACAGCAGAGACAGGCTGCGGGGCGCAGGCTACCACGCCAGGGCACCCTCCCTGCTCTCTCTTCTACTAGGTTGGACTCACAATGTCCCTCCCTCCCTTCCTGCTCTTCCTCCTTTGCGGGTGCTAAAAAAAAAAACCCCAGAGGCCCATCCTGGTGGATTTAGGCCTGCTACTCACCAGGAATTCCAGTTCACATCCTGGGGCCCAGGGAACAACCAAGACAAACCACTAAAGAAAATAAAAGTGCTTCCTCCTCCTCTTCCTGCCTCTGCTCAACCGTTCCTGTCTGCACTCTAAGGTAAAGCCTGGCATACAAGATTCAGGACAGGGGTGGTACTGATACAGGCTCTGGGGGACCTGTACGTACAGGGCGGCATCTGGACTTCCAATGAGCAGGACAGAATGGGGCTCACCTGGCAGGACACCCAATTATTGGAGTAAGTCGGAAAACCCCATCTCCCAGAGGTGAAAGGGGACATTTTCTTGAGTCCTTCACAAAGCCTGGAGGTCACTGGGATCAGCTGCCTACTAGACCTGTGCAAGGCTGGCTCACACAAGGGTACGTCTAGGTTTCCCACTCCTGTCCTACTGCCTGGTCCCAGATTGGCAAAACCTCATCTTGGCGTCCAGTCCCCCTTCCACCAGTAAATACAAAAGCAGCATCAGGTGACAGGGCACACCCTGCCAGCTCCTCCCCAAAGCAGCACTTTGAAGAACAAGGCTCTGTCCCTCCCTGAGAACACCAGGCATTTCACAGGCAGCTCTCACCCCAGACCTGAGGACTCTGGTCCTGAGGGAAGCTGAACCCCCATGATCACACCCATGAGTCAGAACACCCCGCTCTTAGGCTGGGCACCTTTATCTGCAGTGCCCGGCTGAGGGAAACGAGCAGGCCTGAACCTGCCAACAGCCATCTCCATCTCCCGCAGGGGCCCCTGGGTTTGCACTCTGCAGGGGGGACTCCCCACTGTTATTCTGCTGGCCCTGTGGAGCCCAGGAGAATGTCACGTCTCTGCCTGCAGCAGCAGCAGCAGGGCAGAACTGCAGGGGCGCCCGCCAGACATGCCGCCCCGGGCAGCCACAAAACAGCCTTCGGAACCGACATCCCGGGGTTGTCAGCTCCGCTGTGTGGCCACCTTGAGGAGGGCGTCAGGCGTCAGGCGTCCTTTCTTGCTCCTCCACAGATCTAGCATGAAGTCCGCAGGCGGCAGGGCTTTTACCAGCTGTCTGGGGCTTCGTGGGCCCGAAGCACTTCCTCCTAGGGCCTGAGGACCGACGGGGAAGCAGCTTCCCATGCACGTTTCTGCAGGAGAGGCCCTCAAAGGCAGTTTGCGCGCATTCAGGAGGAATACGACTTCAAACGGAGGCCAGCGCTTTAAACGGGGTCCGTTTGTCCTTCGGGGTCCCCGCTCCGCTCGGGGCCGGCGGAAGGCTCGTACGAGGCGGCCCCTCCCGCCTTTCCAGATCCTCCAGCCTCTCGGCGGCCCTTCCAGCCCCTCCAATGCCTCGGCGGCCTCGGCGGCCTCGCGGCCCCGGCGGCCCCGGCGGCCCCTCCAAGCTCTCGGCAGCCCCGCCGGCCCCGCCGGGCCCTCCAGGCCCTCGGCGGCCCGCGCGTGCGCAGCGGCGCTGCCGGGCGCCATGAGAGGGCGTGGCCGAACTCCTGCCAACTTGCCGGGACCGGGCAGGCGCGCCCGCAAGCGAGCGCGCGGCCCGAGGCGCCTCCGACCGCCACGCTGCCGCCACTCACCGTCAGAGGCGGCTCGGCCCAAGGAGGCCGCCGCCAGCCCGGCCAGCGGGCGCCGCAGCATGAGGGCCCACCGCCTCCGCCCGCAGGGAGCGCGTCATAGCGCCGCGCCGGATCGCCCCGTGGCGTCGTCGCCGCGCCGATAACGTCGCAGTGAGCGACGGTGCGCCCGCGGATGACGTCTTGGGACGCCGATGAAAGGCAGGGTGGTGAGTCGGCCGCGACCGGGAGCGGCCGGCCTGTCCCTCTTCCACTTGGTCCCGACTGTCCCGGAGGTGGGAGGGAGGCCGGGCCCTCGAGGGCGAGCGGGGCGCGCGTCCGCAAGGAGGCGGACGGCGGCCGTTTTCCCGCCGAGGCCCTGCGGGTGGGGGGAGGCGCGAGCGCTCAGGGACTGGTTCGAAGGCCCGACCTGCCCCGCTGGAGTCCTGGGCGCAGACGTTTCCCTTCTCAAAGGGGAAGGGTCGCCCTCATAGCCAGGATTTGGGGAGCGTTAAGTGACCCTGGAAGATGAAGTTTGAGCTGACAGCCACCGTTTATTTTCGGCTCGGAACAGCTTGCATGGGAACCCAGCCGATGGGCTCAGGCTCCTCTGCTGATCGAGTTGGGATCTTTGGAAGTGGGGCGTTGGCGTCTACCATTTAGAAACCTTCCACAGGTGACCCTAAAAACAGGTCGGGGCTGAGAACCCGGTAGGTTAGGAGACTGCCAGTGACCCAGAAATAACAGGGTCCTTGGGTCTGTGATTTCATTCCTGGCTGGGATTTGATGAGGTGGAAAAGTCTGCCTTTAAAAGGATTTCGTTTTCTGGCAAGATCACACAGCAGGGCTAGTGACAGACTCTTGCCTCCACTTGTCACAGGTGCTTTCGGGAAAATGGCAGTCACAGGCCGCCTGCTTGGGTAAGCATGGATTCCAGGCTTCTTGGGTTTGCTGTCAGGGCCGAAGGGATGGAATTCAGAGGGCAGCTTTCTGAACCAGCGTTTCTACCTGGAAAACACGAACAACTCCCATGTGTAAGGACGGGGGACGTACAGCTATGTCCACGTAGGCCATTTGATGGAGCGTCAAGGGAGGAAGGGTGCCTAGTTCCAGACAGATGCTGGTGATTGGCAGTATCCTATTCAGAGCCTGTGGCTCAGCCAGACTCTAGGTCCCTGGAGAAGGACACAGCCCTTCTGCATTTCCAACTGAAACTGCCTCCATGGCTGCATGTCCTCTTTCCCTCTCATCCCTCCCCTGGCCTTCCCCAAATGAGCACAGGTTTCATGTTTCTGTGGAATCTGGATAGACAGGTGCACCACTTGAAGCAGTGTTTTGCCAGGACAAAACTCAGGCTCCAGTGCTCCGCTCTGGTCTTGTCCTGGAAAAAGTTCGTATTGGGATTTGGCTTCAGCACCTTCTGAGAAGCCTCCCAACCAGGATATCAGGTGCCAGTGGATGCGGTTGGGAAGTGCAGGGTGCAGTGGGAACCAGGAAGGGCAGTGCTTTCGGGCTGCCTGCCTTGGGGAGAGAAAGATCCTGAGCGCTTTTAGAACAGGTGCCTACAGGGCGCGGGGACTCCACAGGAGTCTAAGGCGGTCTGTCTGGGCGGACATACCAACCACAAAGTGAGAATCTGGAAAAGGCACATGTGTCCAGTACATCTGACCACCCCTAATGTCCCGGAGTGCACTGGGTGGCCCCTTGCGATTACCTGTACTTCCAAGAGGTTCTGGTTAGCACCACAGATGTTCTTCTTCCAACTTGTGGAGAACAGGTGGACATAGCCTAAGGGTCGTAATCTCAAGTTTGAACAAAAGCCAGGCAGGGGGGCATAGGTAAGACGAGGACAGGAAAGCTGAGGCTTCAAGTCAGCGAGACAGGTGTGGGGTCACACGTTCAGCAGGGTGGTGTGCACCCAGGGCCTCCCTTGCCCTGTCACACTCAGAAGCCCAGCGGGCTGGCTCCAGGTGCTGGGGTCAGCTCTGGCCACCCTGACAGTACCGTACACCAGGCAGCTTAGAAAACAGGCTGGACATTCAGGATTAGAAGCCAGTGGGCCCAAGACCTGGAGACGGCTCTCTGGCTCACAAAGGCCTTGTCATACGTCCTCAGCCGGAAGACACACACAAGTGCTGTCTTCCTCTGGGACCCTTCCTCTTTCGAGAGCACTAATCCCACACGGGGGCCCCACCTGCAACACCTCATCAAACCAAATCACTTCCCAAAGGCCACTTTCCTGATCCCATCTCTTGTGGAGGGGGTTACAGTTCCAACGTGAAGTTACGCCAGGTCTCCAGCCCCCAGGGATTTCTGCTCCATGTTGAGCCCAGGGCCCAAGCCTCACAGCCAGACCTCATCATGGACAACTGTCCGAGGCACGCTGGCTCCTAACCACTGGTCTGTCCTCCGCGCCTGGGCACCTTGTGCCCTCACCCTCAGCAGCCGCTTCCTGGGTGTGGATCAGGAACTGGTCGGCCTGAGCTACAGCACTCTGGTATCAGCCTTGACCTCTGACAAAGCATGTGTGTTGGCAGCCTGCTGCAGCAGCATCTTGTGACAGGCCGCCATCTGCACGTGTCCTCTCGCTGGGCCGACAGCAGCAGAGCCTCACTTACACGCCTGCACCGGCAGACATATGCACGCCTGTACCCGGTGCTCCTGGTCAGGCAGGATGGCTCCACCATCCACATCCGCTACCGGGAGCCTCGGCGGGTGCTGATGGTAAGCTGCTCTCCCACTCCTCTCCGGGGCCCAGAGACTGTGCCCACAAGCCAGGGCTCAGAACATGCAGCAGTTTGATGTCCATTTGGGGGCCAGGGGCACTGAGGCAGCAGCTGCCGAACAGGAATGCCTCCACATATTGCAACAGCACAGTTGTGAGCTGCGTAGGTCAAATAAACCAAGTCCCGGGAAACCAGACAAAAAGCCCCTTAGAGTGTACAAGCCTTAAACGCAGAATCTTTAGAATGAAGTAGAGGTCAAAGTGTGCTGGGGAGAAGGCCAGCCCTTGCTGAGCCCTGGCTTGGCATGCCCCTCCCTTTCCACAGATGCCCTTGGACCTGGACAGCCTATCCCTGGAGGAGAGACGGGCGCGGCTCCGAAAACGTGAGGCCCCATTCAGAAAGAAAGCGGAGGAAGAGCCAGAGCTCGGGGATGACTTCAATGCAGAGCAGTACAAGCATTTCTGGACCAAAAAGTGACGGTTCCTGCAAGAAACTGGGCCCAGGGGCGCTTTGGAAGCAGGGAGGAGGTCATTTTAAATCGTGTCTTCTCCAAGCTGCCGCCATCCTGTCTGTCCTTGTGCATGCCCAGCCCAAGGGGCCTCTGTGACTGCAGGATGACTACAGGGCTTAGAATTGCGCAAATTGTCGTTCTAGGGCAAAGCCCAGAAGGTACATGAGCCCACAGACGTAGAAGGAGAAACGAGACTGAGGTCGTGGGTGCTCCTCTTAGGCTGGAAGTGCGGGCTGGCATCTGGGCCAGAGCACAGCAGTGCAGGGAGCTGGTGGGAAAGCAGGTGTTGGGGTTCCACGGTGCAGTGCTCCCCAAGCGTCTGCCTACCCACCTTGCCCTCAGGCCCCGTCAGTCCTCCCAGGCAGCTGGAAAAGTTTATTCCCATCCCAAGTGTCAGCCTGTTTAACTCCTCAGGTGGCAGCACTCTGCAGTCAGCCAGATGTTTGTAGCCGACTGCCACTCTCTCTGCCCCAGGGCTTGGGGTCACGCTGGCCGGAGAAGACCAGAGGGAGCAATTTCTAATTTTGCTGACCTGGAGCTGCCCCTCCTGTCTTGCGGTGTCATGGTTTTTTCTTAACCCTGCGGGCTTATGGTGGTAGGTGGCTGACCGGGCAGGAAGCAATGGTCTGTCCGTGGGAGGGTTCCAGCCCCCGGGGAAGGGTGCTGGGCTGAGACTGCCCTTTGGGCCCTTCTCCCCTATTGGTGCACTTGAGCTGCTGGTGCTGAGGGACCTCTAGGCACCTATGTTTGTCCTCCCCCTTCCTCAGGGACATGCCCCTTCCGCTAACCGCCACCTCATTCCCACCTGAAGGGTACCTGGAGCCCTCGTGCCTCCAGCTGTCGCCCGTTCCCTAGTCACCAGCACGGTGGTTGGGAGAGCTGTCTCTGCTATGTGACCAGTCACTCCGACACTGTTTTAAAGACAACATGGCAGACTTTACGGCGGACGGGGCACAAAGGGGAAGGAGGTATCTAGCTGCAAGGGACACGGTACAGCAGACAAGTGGGGCTTTGTGCTGAAGGGGAGGGTCGGGGATCGGATGTACTAAGAGGAATCATCTCACTGGCTCACTGACCCTTTAAGGTGGCAGGGACTTTTCCGTTAATGCCGGCCTCCCCAAGTAGTTGGGGGTGCTCGTTAACCTACCTAGGTGGGTGTTGCTGAAGCCAGGCCTGGAAAAACACGGGGGTTTGAGGGCGGGTTTTTTGTCAGAACAGCGCCCGGGTGGTCCAGTCACGGAAGAATCCCATCTGCGCTCACTGCCGCTTCCAGGTCGCGGGGGGTCTCCAGTCGATGCCCCCCGCGGCCCGCATTCCTGACCGCCACAAGGCAGCCTCTGTGCTCTCGATCCAGGTCATCTCGCCCGCCTTGGCGACTTCGATGACGACCGGTGTCCAGGCGCGCGACCCATCACGCCCACACCCGGCACCCAGTCCGAGTCCAAAAAGCGGCGACGTCTCCAGGGGGCTCGGTGCGCGTCAGCGGCGCCGGCAGACGCGGCCGCTGCGCAGGCGCGCGGCGGGGCGGGGCGTCCGGGCGCGACCGCGACGTCACGGGGCGCGACGCAGGCGACGCGGCGGCTGGGCGGCGGCGGCGGCGGCGGCGGCGCGGGCAGCATGTTCGGCTCGAGCCGCGGCGGCGTGCGCGGCGGGCAGGACCAGTTCAGCTGGGAGGACGTGAAGACTGACAAGCAGAGGGAGAACTACCTGGGTGGGCGCGGGGGGCGGGCCGGCGGGCGGACAGGCGCGGGCGGGCCCAGCCCAGCCGCCGGCCGAGGGACACGACGCTCGGTCTCCGCAGGCAACTCGCTGATGGCCCCGGTGGGGCGCTGGCAGAAGGGCCGCGACCTCACGTGGTACGCCAAGGGCCGGGCGGACGGCGCGGGGCTGAGCCGGGAGCAGGAGCTGGCGGCCGTGAAGCAGGCGGAGCAGGAGGCGCTCATGGCGGCGCTGTGAGTGCGGCCGGGGCCCGGGGGCGGGGAGACGCGCCGGCGACGCCACTGGGTGCGGCCTGGGAGGACCGGGTCGGGACCGGGTCGCGGCCTGGAGGATGCGGGAGGCTAGGGAGGACAGGCCACTCCCCGAAGTCGACCCCTAAAGCCGGTGCGCGGCCCCCGCAGCGGCTACAAGAACGTGAGGAAGCAGCCGACCGGCCTGAGCAAGGAGGTGAGGGGTGGGCTCTCCTGGAGGGGTGGCCGGGGCGCAGGCCCCAGCGCTGACGCCCGCGCGGGCGAGAACGCTGCCCCCTCCGTCCCTGTGCTGCGCAGGACTTTGTGGAGGTTTGCAAGCGGGAAGGTGGCGACCCCGAGGAAAAGGGAGTGGACCGGCTCCTGGGCCTCGGGAGTTCCAGGTACAGGGCTCCTCCGGAGGGCTGGAACCCCAGAAAACACCGGGGAGCAGTTACTTGGGGCTCCGCCCTACCGACAGCCGCGGTGGAAGCAGATACTGGCAAGCTAGTGAAGACCCAGGGGTCTCACCCTTATCCGCAGTGGTTCTGCCGGCCGGGTGGCGCTGTCCCGGGAAGACAAGGAGGCTGCTAAGCTGGGGCTCTCCGTGTTCACGGTAACTGCCCCAGATATCTCGGATCCCATGGCTGGAGAGCGGGGCGTCTTGACTCTGGGGGCTCTTTCTCCGTTTCCTCACCCACGGTATGGGGCCTGCCTCTACAGCACCACCGCGTGGAGACCAGCAGACCGGGGGACTCCCCAACCCCCGCCAGGTGCCAGGCTCGGTGGGAGGAGAAGGCAGAGCTAGGGTAAGAGCCCAGTTTAGTGCTGGGGTTTTCACAGCACGTTTACACCCAGGGGTCCCTTCAATCCCTTGTTCCAGTAGCCCAAAGGAGCAGCTCCAGCAGAACTGGAAGCCGCCCTGGCAAGCCACTGGCCACACGTTTCTGAGCTCTTCAGTGAAGCAAAATAGAAGTCGCCATACGGGCAGGGTCCTTGACCCCCACCCATGCCTGCATGTCCTTTACCCTCCCAGGCATGAGAGCCACAGGAAGAGCAAGAAGGAGAAGAAGAAAAAGAAGAAAAAACATAAGAAGGACAAGAAGAAAGGAAAAGAGCACCAGAGGTGGGCAGCCTCCTCCCCTGACAGGTGTGTCTCCTGCCCACTGCATGTGCCTCTGCTCTTGTGGGGCTGGCGAGCCCTCACACTAGCCCCATCTCCCGTCCCCAGGCCTGGTCACCACCTGCAGGCTTCAGATCCCTCTTCCCCGTGCTGCAAGAGGAGACGGCATGATAGCGACTGAGGTTGGACCCTGTGCTTGCGTAAGCCCAGGGGCCCGGGAGCAGGCTCCCCCTTAACCTCTCCGGGCCTGTGAGTGAGCAGGTGGTGGAGCCCTGGGCCCAAGGAGAGGACAGTCCTCTCCCCCAGGTCTGGCCTTGGCTTGCAGTCCCTGCTGCAGCTGTCCCCAGGCTGAGGCTTAGTTACAGCCCAGTGGGGCTGCTTCTGTTTTTCTTCATATTGCCTCCTTTTTGTACTTCACATAAACATTTCAAATGACTTTGCTTAGCCAGACCAGTCTGAGCCCCTTTGAAAGAACTGTCCTTTTGGTTTTGCTCAGTGTTCCCAGGTCCAGGCAGGTCTGCCGGACCTCAGCAGTGACTTCTGCAGGAGCTCCACATCATGGGCGTGTGGCACTAGTCAGCAGGGAGGGCCGGTCCTTGCAAGGTGCACGTGCCTGGGAAGCAGGGCTGGGCATGGACGTCGCAGGAGGGACACCACCCCCCCCCACACCACCCCCCATGTGCTCTGCCTCTAAATGTGCGTACAGGCCACCCAGTCCCTGTCCTGCGTCTCATCTTTGCCAGTTCTCTTGTAGCTTCATTCCCCACAGAAATGAGAATTGAGAGCTTACAGCTGCATCAGAATAAAAACAAAACCCTGGTTGGAACTTATGATAAAACATCTTTTTGTTTCTAATTCTAAAAAAAATCTCAAAAGACAACTATCTCGAGTGGCAGGCAGCCAGTGGTTCAACCAGTTTGTGGAAGTGGTATTCTTGGGGGGGGGGGGGGGGTGCCAAGCAGGGATCCAAGGAGGGAGGCACAGGCCCCCAACCACCATCTTGCAAGAGTGGGAGGGGTCCCGTGGCAGAGCAGTATGTGCAGACCTTGAGGGTGGATTACCACGACCTGAGACTGGAGATTGCAAAGGGCCTGGCCAGAGACTGACCCTTCAAGAAGAGGCCAACAGATCTGAGGAGACCACAGAGGGTGCTCAGACAGCACCCTGCTGTGCGTCAAGCGTGAGCCGTGGCCGCCTGTGGGTCCTTGCTCACTAGGGCCGTAGGGCAGGTGTGGAGCCAGCGAGAGGTACGCTGCCATGCTCCTGACCAGGGCGGGGCAGGCTGTCAGCTGATCGAGGACACCCAAGCACTGGACAGCCAGTGAAATAGTTCAGAGATTTTATTCTAATAGCTGTAATTACAGTGCTTGTCGAAATGAAAACTGAAAACAAGTGTACAAAACGGTTGATTACTAATCGTGTATTGAAAGCAGTAAGAGGCTCCACGACACCAAATAGACGAGTTCTGAGGTTTCCCCCAAGATAAAGTTTAACAGCTCCGCTTCTTCAGTGTTTTATCAAAATACAAAAGAAAAAAGTAGAGGTCGTCGTTTTTGATGGCAAGTCTGACCCTTGCAGGCTGAGGGAGTGAAAGCACAGGTAGCTGCGGGCGCTCCAAGGGGCTGTGGCTCTGGGGTGACTGGCCCCGCCTGCCCGGCTCCTGCTGGTGAGACCCCAGCCAGCCCAGGGGAGCAAGGGGACGGCAGGGCTTCTGCTCCGGCCAGAGCTTTCCAGCCCAAGTGCCCCACGCTGACCCAAGGGAAGCCGGGGTACTTCCGAGGGGTCCGCGAGGGGCCGGCAGTAGCTCCTAGCCCGTCTCCCGGGTGGCCGTGTAAGCAGATACAAGCACGAACGCAATGGGGTTGTGGGATGACCCTAGACAGCGAATCACAAGGACTCTACTGTGACCATGCAGAATGGATGTCTCACATTCCCCCAAAGGGAACCAGACCACCATGGGCCCCTCAGGCCGCAACTGCAGAATCCACACGAGGCACGTTTCTCCCTTGTGTGTGTTCAACTGTTCTCCTTCTCTTGTGAACGATTTTAAAAAATGCACTGAGTTTGAGTTAAAAACCAACACCAAAATGGATCTCAACACAGATCTAAAACCCAGAGGTGTGCTGGGCACAGCAATCCTGCAGGCCACGTGTGCCTGACATCCCTCTCAGTACTAACAGTGGGTTGATTCTCTTTTTACAATAAAAAAAGCTGAGTAATATTGCTAGGAGTACCAGAAACTGCCTCATTGGAAACAAGAACTATTTACATTAAATAAACCCGGCTGCAGGCTGCAGGCCGCAGGCTGCGCCTGCACATGTACAGCGTGGTGAAGTGAAGCACACTGACCAACCGTGGAGACAGCTTCCGGCACTCACACACAGGGCGGGCGCACGTTGCCACATGAGGAAAGCGAGGGTGGAGAGGGGTGAGGGAGGAGGGGGGGGCCGGCTCACTTCTGGTTCCGGAGCTGATTGGACAGCCAGTCCAGTCCCTCATAGAGCCCATCCCCGCTGGTAGCACAGGTGGCCTGAATGTACCAGTTCCTGTGGCGCAGGGAGTGCAGGCCCAGCTTGTCCGTGATCTCGGCCGCGTTCATGGCATTGGGGAGGTCCTGGCGGGAAAGGCAGCAGGGCGGCCACGGTCAGGTGGCTGGTGCCGACCCCTCCCTGCAAAAGCCCTTTGGGTTCTGCAGCAGGTGACTTCAGCCCACCCGCGGGCCTTTCTCTACACTGACACACACCACACGGTACCTGCTTATTGGCGAACACGAGCAGAACAGCGTCCCTGAGTTCATCCTCAGCCAGCATCCTCATGAGCTCCTCACGGGCCTCGTTCACACGCTCTCTGTCATTGCTGTCAACCACGAAGATCAGACCTGCAAGGCAGTGGGCAGCAGCGAAAGCACTCAGGACACACTTCCCCCCAGGCCAGGCCTGCTTCCGAGGACTGAGCCGTGTGCCCCGGGGAGCCCAGAAGCAGGCCCCCCCGGCCCCCTCGAGAAGGGGCTGCAGAGCACGCCAGCTGCCCAGCCTGTGCAGCGCTCACCTTGTGTGTTCTGGAAGTAGTGGCGCCACAGAGGCCGGATCTTGTCCTGGCCACCCACATCCCACACCGTGAAGCTGATGTTCTTGTACTCCACAGTCTCCACGTTGAAGCCTGGAGGAGCGGGAGAGCAGGGTGAGTGCCCGCCAGAGCAGTGCCCCACCACCCCTGATCAGCCTGGCCCTCACCTATGGTGGGAATGGTGGTCACGATTTCGCCCAGCTTCAGCTTGTACAGGATGGTGGTCTTCCCTGCTGCGTCCAGGCCCACCATGAGGATGCGCATTTCCTTTTTGCCGAAAAGGCCTTTGAAGAGGTTCGCAAAGATATTCCCCATCTTGAAGACTGGTGGGAGCAACACTGGCCAGAGACACCTGCAGAGACAAGGGATCCCAGTCTGTTTCCCTGCTCACAGGCCAAGGTGCAGAAGCAGTTTGAAGATACCCCTTCTAGCGCCCCCGATAGGGAGACTGGGCCATGCTCTCTTCCTGAAAACGCAGGGCAGGAGACAATGAAATTCTGGCTCCCAAACAGAAAGAGAATCCAGTCCACCTTGCCTCTTGAGCCCCCAAATCACCTTTAGAAGGCAGTCTGGGGTCTTAGGAACAGAACTGACCAGACTTTGTGGCAGCTGCTGCCACTGGCCCTGAAGTGACACCCGAAACCAGAGGACAACTTTGCTCAACTCCATGTAGCCTGCCAATAAGGGTGGCTCCCACAGGCATGGCAAGGGCTTTCAAATGAGTGAGATCCTCTACACTCGAATGGGCCACAACTGCCCCAAATCCTCCCTGTTGTCTCCCTGGCCCCTAAGTCCCAGGGCAACCGGCCAAGCCACAGTCACGATGAGGATGGCGCGGGGAGCAAGGGCCAGTAGCAGCGATGGCCGTCCACCTTTGCTCTAGCGTGCAGAGAGCCTCACGTTCACCTCAGGCAGCACGTTGGAACTGTCAGACACTGTCCCATCAAATGAGGTCCCTGAACCCCAGAGAGCCACAGGATCCCCTCAGAGCAGAAATGCTGGGGCAACATCAAGCTAATGGGCACTGAAGGTCAGTGTCCCGCCCTCCCGCCCCAGACTAGCAGAGACAGCAACCATGGGTCTCAGGGCAAAGGGGGCATCTCCTCAGTCCCCTTGCAACAGGAGCTGCCCAGGCCTGGCCTCCCCAACGCTGCAGCACTTTCCAAACAAGGAATCACTTTCTCAAAAGCTGACGGCTGAAACTATCTGGATTTTTAGAACCAAAAGGTAAAAAAGCTAAGGAGTGGAGGGCTACGCAGGCTTCAAATAAAAAGAACTCTGTTGACAGGGTGCCAGCTGAGCTCCAGACCCCAGGACTCTGGACAGACGCTGCTGGTCAGGCCCTGCAGCACGCAGGCACAGCCCGCCGTACCCCATCTGTGCCTGAGGAGACCCCTGCACCTCTGCTTCCTCAACTCCTAGCCACAGAGGCTCCAGACATTCCTGGCCACTTCAAGTCCTTCTGGAAGGAACCGCTTTTCTTTGCCACTTACGAAGACCCACGAGCTACCATTTGCTCAGTGGCTCAGAACAGGTCACCTCATTGTGACAGTGGTGCCCCGCATGCACCAACAAGTGTGTGGTGCCCTTCTGATGTCCCCACCCCTGCTTTAGAGAAAAGCTGTCGCTGAGAGGTGAGGAAACTATCCAACCGCTCCTCCACCAGTGACACCCCCACCCCGAAGTTTCTTTTTAATTTCTGACTTTTTTATAATATTACTTATTCCACAAATTAAGTGAACTTTAAACTTAAACATGTATTTACTGGAACATTTCCTTTGCTGCAGACAGCTAATACTCCCAAACACAGACGAAGGACCCTCGTGAAGCAGACTAGACTGAATACCCACTGACGATGTCCATTTACCCCGACGTCACTGCCAATAGAGAATAAGTGATGTCTGACCAGTGAGGGAGACGCAGTGTGGGGTCTGACTGTGATTTTCTGGGCCTTTCAGGAGAGAGCAAAGGGGACTTCCTGGAGAAACACAATCCAGGGATTGGACTCCACGGTCCAGCCAGGAGGTGGGAATACCCCACCCCTAAGACTTGCTGAAGCCAGAGAGCGCAAAGCCAGTGGAGTTACAGGCTCCTACGACTGGAGGCCCAAAGAGTCACCTCATCTCCCTTAAGATGCCCCCAATAGAAGCGATCAAAACAAACGTGGACTCTGGAGGGAAGTAGGACAGATGGCAATTTAAAAGAGAAAACACGAAACCTCACCCCACACAGCACCGACATCGTCAGGGCAGGGGCTCAGCTCCTGAGAACCAAGGCCAGAGTGAAACCACACAGGACAATGGGTAAAAACACAGGCAAGAATAGGGATGATTTAAAAGAACAACAGTGATGCATCCTGGAGACTAAACAGTTCAGTTTGCTGGACGTAGTCCACATACATCCCAAGCTCTGGTTTTTCATGACCTGGGAACCAGGGAGAACCACCAAGATGAGTAACTAAATTGAATATATAAAATGTTTCTTCCTCCTCTCTCTTCCTGCCTCCCTGCCTTGTTCCTGCCTATAACTCTCCTTTATTAAAAAAAAAGAAAGAAAGAAAGAAAAAAAAAAGCACACCGTGGTTGGGTCCATCGCCTCTGAAGCGCACAGGCCACACACCCCTGGATTCGAGTTCGGGGCCCAGGGCGAAGCAACCAGTGCGAACAACTAAATGAAAATAAAGATACTTCTTCCTCCTCTCCATGCCTGTCTGTCTACTCACTTTCATCCCTGCTGCACCTTTCTTACATATGAATAAATAATCAACACATGCCTTGGGTATGGTGCCTTTTTAGAAACTGCACCAAAAGAAACAATGTGGGGAAAACCCCAGCTGACCAGCCAGACTTCATCAGAATGAAAATGAAAACCTGCCTGGAGAAGATGTGGCCCTGAGAAATTAGTACAGACCGGGACAAGGTGTTCACAGAAGACATGTGATAAGGACTGCTAGACGAAGTATACAGAGGACTCCTAACGCTCAACAAGAAAACATCTGCACCCCTGGAACTCAGGTGGGTTTGTTTGAGACCTGGGGCAAAAAGAAAAAGAAAACAAGTAACTTGATTCAAAAATGTGGGTCAAAGGCCTGAAAACACTTCAGCAAACAAGTTTTACAGGCAGCAGCTAAGCTTATGGAAGGCTGCTCCATGTCTCCCTCATCATCTGGGAGATCGAAGTGGGACCGCCATGTGGGTCCACTGCACATTCACCATCAGAGCGGCCAATGTCCCAGCCACCGACAGCGAGGCCGTGGGGTGCCAGATGCGGCACCACTGCTGGTGGGAACGCAACACACAGACAGCTTGGCAGTTTCTTACAAAACTATAAACCCCCTTACCCTATATGACCCAGCAACTGTGCTCCCTGTGATTTCTCTGAACGACCTGAGACTGTGGTCAAAAGCCTGCGCAGATGTTCTACAGCAGCTCACTGGGCAATTCATAATCACTCACATTGGGAAGCAAACAAGATCCCTGTCAAGCAGGTAAACAGACCACTGGCCCACCCAGGCAACAGAGCACTATTCGGTGCTACAAACAAAGGGAACGATCAAGACTTGGATGAAATTTGAACACATACTATTAAGTGAAAGGAGTCAGTCTGAAAAGCCAAGAGGTTGGGAGGAGGGGAGGATGACAGCAGAGACGTTAGGGGAAGAGGGACTGTTCGGCACCATACTATACGTGGAAACACGTCAGCACACGTGACCAACCCCACAGGCCCACAGCACCAGTGACCCTTATGTACATGGTGGACACACGGTGAGGATGTGTCAGTGGACGGTCGCTGGTGATAACAAGAGAGCCATCTGGCAGAGTGCTGATACCGGGCGGCCGCTCCCGTGTGGCAGGTGTACGGGAGCCCTGTGTACTCAGCCCTCATATGTGCTGGGAGACCAAAATGGCTCCAACATAAATTAAAAAAAAAAAAAAAAAAAAATTCCCCAAACAAGGAACATGGAAAATCACAGGGAAGAAACTATTAAATCTTCCAGAGGGAAAAAGAACTCTCTAGATCGAGGGAACCCGAGCACACACATAAAGACCGAAAGCAGACCACTCAGAGGCACAGTGCACATTCCACAATACTGAGAGTCCAACACCAAAATGTGGGCAGGCCTCGTAAGGCTGCCACGAGTGAGGGGAGACCCCTCGTCCTGTGACCTCGTTGATGACCAAGCAGCACAGAAGCATCCCAGACTGGAGCCTGATGACGGAGAGTTCCAGGAAAAGAATACGTTACTTTGTGGCTGACACACAGGGCCTGGCAATTCTAGGGGATGGGGAAAAGTAATGATAAGTACACAGAAAAACCCCAGGATGAAAACGCCAAAAGAAGTCATTTAAACATTTCTGTGGAAAGAGAAGACTCCATCACCACTTGGCTCAGCAACCACAGTCTGTTACTGTCACAGATAGGGTATGGAGAAGCTGAGGCCAAACTTGTGGCGTCAAAGGCCAACCCTCACCATCCACATAACACTCTTAGACACATAACACGCAGGAGTCATGAAAGGCGCTTAGTCCCTGGGAAGCAGGGCAGAGAAGTTGTTTGAGTTTTGAAGTGCACCATTCATACAAACTGGTGTAAAAACCCAACGAGGGGTGAACACTCAGCTGCATCCCCCCACCACGTCAGCAGGTGGAACGTTTTGGGATAGGCCCATGTCCTGGGGATCTGCCTCCACAGGCAGCCCCAGTGTCTCCTCCTCTTAGGTCACCCTTGTCAGTCCCCAAGGGCCAACCTGCTTGCCTTTGCTGTCCTTGCCTGCCGGGAAGCCCTGTGTGGTCCCAGCACGCCCCACAGCAGTTTTTAAAAACAGATCAGAACCCTGGGAGTCCCTAATGGGACAAGGTATCACACATTTAGTGCTAAAACCAAAACGCAGATAAGGACCAAGTCTTGGGCTTAAGAAAATACCACACAGTGTGCCCAGGCTAGGTCTATCGCCTCTGAAGGAGCACACAAGCCACGTATTCCTGGATTCCAGTTCCCCGGCCCAGGGGGAAACGACCAGTGTGAATAATTAAAAAGAAAAATAAAGAGCGCACCCTGGTGGCCCAGCGGTCATGCAGACCTGGGAGCAGTCTCACACACACGTCCCGGTTGAAGATCTGGAGCCGGGGGAAGAACCAAGATGAACAGTTCTTCCTGCCTGCCTACTCGCCTCCACCTTTCCTTGAAATCGGCAGCATATGCCACCACACATTTCTCCTCTCCCACAAGCATAGACACCTACCCCCACCCCCACGCATGCTGTGCTGCTCTGAACAGGGCATCCAACGTCTGTCAGAGCAGACTGCAATTTCACCTTTCCTCCAAAAGAAACAACTGTACTCCAGTCAAACCCGTTTTTCAGGTCCGTCTTCCTGATCCTGTCTTCTGAGCAGGACACACCTGCTTCTTTCTCAGAAGCAACCCCCTCTCTCCCCTCTCCCGCAGGTCCCAGGGCCCCACCTAGGAGAGAGAAGAAGAACGACAGACTTGGTAGGGGGGGGTGGGGGTGTTGTCCGTTTCTCTCTTTGATTAGGACCAGAGAACAAGGGTGCATTTAGGTAAAAAAAAAAAGGACACAGCCTGGTGGGTGACAATCTCACGGGAAAGGACCCACGCAGCTATGTGACGAGGCGGGCAGCGAGGCCTTCCTGCGAAGCCAGCCTGGCTCTGGAGTCCCTGGGGCTCACACCACACGAATCCATGGTAACTGACCAGACACTAAACAATGAAGGTACTTTACTGCACCAACTTCCTCTCCTGAGGGGCCTTACGGGTCCCAGGATAAGCAAGAACAGCCCCATCTACACTAATTGTGTAGCTGGCCTCTGAAGAAGGAAATATATCATTTTCGGAAACACTGAAGCTGTCTATTTAACAGACTTTCTAGAGCAACAAATGGTAGAATAACCTAACTGCTTAGAATCACCAGAAGGAAGCCAACAATTTGGAGCACAACTCAGAAAATGAAAACAAGCGTGGCCCAGGTGGCAAAAAGGCAGGTTTGATCCACCCGTAAGTGGCCCTGGTTTCTCATGTAAACACGGCTCAGTCAAAAGGCTGGGCGACATCAGAGCCACAGACTCACCCCGAGCACCAGGGCACTCATGCCTTTTACTTCTCTGTAAGAGTGAAGTTTGTTGAGGTGCATATGGTAAAATGCACAGACCAGTAGTTCAAACTATTGATTTTAATACCGAATTTGAGGAAATTAACAAAGTGAAGACTTATACATTATAAAATACTTTAATGATTTCGTTAATAAGCAATTCTCTTCTAGAAATTATGTGCTTACACTATCACTTGAAAGCCTATTCATTCCCTAAAATGTAGGGTTTAATTTTAAGGGAGACTCCTCTACTTTCATAGAAGATATGGCCACATGTTGTAAATTGCTGGAAATCACTTTTGTATACTGACACAGGACCCCAGGACATCCATTTAAAGCTTCAAGCCATAACCCTGCCTGTCAGACCAACAGTCCTTTTTTCTGCAACTGAGTAGTACGCTGCACTTTGTCACTATTTTATAAAAGCGTCCTGGTGGCCTAATGGTGCAGTCAGCTGCCCCGAGCAAAGCACAGTCCACATACGCCCCAAGAACCTGGGTTCTTCTCCCAAGGACCAGGGGAAACCACTAATAAAAATGAATGTAAATGCTTCTTCCCCCTGGCCCTTCTTGCCTGCACCTTCCCCACACCCCAGGCCCCCAAAAAAGCTAGTGTGGAGGAAAACTCAATGTGCCAATGCGGATACAGCCCACCGCATTCAGGCCTAACACGGCTGTGACAGGTGTGAATCAACAATGCACAGAAGGAAGACTATTCAGCCTGAGACACTCACTTGATGGGTTTAAGTGACAGAAATTCGGGGCCCATAATAGCTACAGTGTTAGTTGAGAACATGCAACATAATGGCTGATGTTGCAGAGTGATGATAAAAGCTGACATCTGTCCCCTCCTGAAGTACACCTACCAGGTCATGTGTCACATCCCCAGGATGGGTTTATTTACAAGTGGGAGCATGTGCCCTTTTGATAACCTTCACCCATTCCCCCATCTGCACCCTGAACCTTCTTCTAAAAAGACAGTGCAAACGCATTCTACAGATGCATCACTCTGGTCTGCACGAAGGCCGGTTCCCATGAGACTGCCTTATTTTCTAGAACAAAGCTTTCAGGGTGTTTTGCAGGAACCAAGAGACGCCAGGGTTGGTTTCTATGCAGTGGTGCCACATGAACCTCAAGAAAGGAAGGATGACATTTAGAAGCCCAGATGCCAGCAGCCTGCCGCTAGTCTGCCACTAGTCTGCCACAGGAGGGCTGGCTTCCGCCAGCACTGCAGTCTCCTATGCCTCCCAGTGTCAAAGGAGGGGCATCCCATATAAGGGCTAAGCCTCAGGGGGAAGAACTGGTGAAGATGAAAGAGCCCTTTTCCAGCTTAAGATTCAAGGTTAAATTCTTTTTTTAAAGGAAAGGTACAGGTAGGAATTAAGGCGAGCAGGCAGGCAGGAAGAGAGAAGGAAGCACACTTTATTTTTATTTAGTTGTTCACAATGGTTGTTTTCCCCTGAGATCAGGGACTCGGACCCAGGGGTATGTGGCCTGCACTCCTTCAGAGGTGTCTGACCTAACCACTGCTATACGAGGGCACACCATCCATCAAGGTTCAATTCTTAAATCAACAAACGAGTTTCATGAATGAATCAACGTTTGGTCTACAGTAACGTGAACACTCAGGAGCGACTGTTCAGTCTCGCACGGAACAAAAGCAAGCGCACTGACCACACGCATACATGGAGAACAGCACGACTACGAGGAGTCCTACTCACAGCTACAGGAGTCAAAAGCATTTACGTGATGAACATGCTTTCCATCTCCCTAGTTCAGAATGCTAGTGGGCTCCCAGCCCAGCTCCTAATGAGCACCTCCACCATGACAGCAGGGTGCAAAAATATCCTCTCTGACCCAAAACGCAGTCAAATTTGAAGGACTTGTTGCTGGAAAAAAATCAAACACCAAAACCACAAATGTGCATCAGTCCCCACTAAAATGCACAACAAATTAACTGAAAATGTAGGAAACCAAAGTAATGTATGTCAAAAATGCAAAGCAACATTTGAGAAACAACAGGCAACTTTAAACCATCTAGAAACCATTACCAATCCCTTGCTGTTCTGGGTTCTCAGCCAGCAGCCCTTCCAAAGTCAATGAGAGTTGTATTTCAATTCAGTGAGGAAGAAGAATCAGAGGGCTAGCAGACTGCCACGGGCTCAGAGTATGACAAGACCCCCTTCAGACATAGCCCGTCTCTTCAGCAGCAAGGTGCTCGCTCCAGCGAACAAGCGAACGGGTGCACTCCCGGTCTCCACCCCACCTCCGCTTTCCATATCGTGCCCACCAAGCCCTTCTCTCCGGCCCTGACGCCAGACTCAGATGCCTCCTTCCACAGGAAACAGCCCTTTCCCCAGGAACTGGTCAACTCTGCATTCTGCTGGGTGTGCCCTCAGCAAAGGCCGAAGGAGGCGCTGTACAATGAGATCAGCCAGGCACACAGAGACTCAACAAGTACCGAGTCCAACAGACACAAAACTCCCTCCAGCTGACCACGTGTGGTTAACAGCAGTTTCTAAGCCGGTTCCTGAGAGACCTCAGGGCCGGAGATCAAGGCCCATCCATGCTCACATGGTGGCCTTCCCAAGGTGGCCAGAAATGGCAGCGCGCAGACATGTCAGACCCAGTGACCCTTACAGAAGGGGCAGGCAGACCCTCGACACCACAACCCTGCACTTCAGCTCCAGCGCGAGAACACAAGAGAGGCAGAGATTCAAGAGTCAGTTCTGCTAAAGCCACGCACGCTTGGGCAGTTTCCGGTGCCTTCTCAAGAGGCCTCTCCCAGCAGCAGGGCGGGGCTGCGGGACCCTTTCCACACCACTTGAAGAAAAAAGGAACTGCAACAAGCTTTCCAAAGAGCCAGTGATGCCTCCTCCGCCTACTTGAAGGCTTTCTCAGCACCAGGTTAGAGTAACTCGTTGGGCAGCTTTAGAAGTGACGAAGCCAATATCCAAAACTGGATTTTTGCCTTCAGAGAACTTAGATTTTGAAAATAAAATTATGAAAAACAGTAACCCCACCTCTTTTTCTGAGACAGACTTGCCTGTTGGGAGAGGACTCAGAGGCGCAAGGGCTCAGGACACACCCGCCAACTCCCTAGCTAGTCTTGCCCAGGGAGGCCACTGTCTCCAGGGAACTTCTCATGTCCAGCCTCGCCTGTAAGGAGCCTCTTCCTATCCCAGGTCGAACCTCTCAGGGATCTCTGTCACCCCCACAGGGGGCCAAGATAACCCTTTACTGCGAGCACTGTCCTGTACCTCCTTTCCAGCACTGTCGCCCTACGGCTGCTCACTTCCAGGGGGGCATGAGCCCCTATGTGGGCCCCCAGAAGTTCAATCCCAGCTAGATCTCATCTCAACTCCTCTCCTACCTGCCCTCAGCCCCCATCTCCAACCAAAATCTAACCCTCAAACAAAAGGCATGCTCTTATATCCACTTTTAACTGGAAGGAAATACTGGGAACACCCACAATTTGTCTCGAAATCTTTGTCTTTTCCAGCAAGTCCTGCCACCTCTCCCTATGAAAGTTACACCTCTCATCACCATGGGCTACCCTGGTCCTGGCTACCTCACCTTCTCTCTGGCATTTCCAATAGCCTACGGCTTCCACCCCACAAGGTGTTCTGCAGAGTGGAGGGCCTGCTGGGAAAGTCAAAAAGATGGCTTCCGCTCAACGGCTCCCGGGCATGCTCAGTCAGAGGCTTAACAAAGGTCAGAGCCAACGTCCCTACAGCGTTTTGGAGCGAAAGAAGCCAGCAGACAACAGCCAACATATGCAGTGGACTGCAAAAATCCAGTATGCTGCCTCGGGTACAACATACTGGGGAGATTTAGAACAGTAGCCTAGAGTAAAAGGCACGCTTCAACACGGGGCACACCACACATGCCCCACGAGCGTGTATCTTGGCACCACCCATCCTCACGGCCTCCCACCCTGGAAAGAGAACTCTTGGTAAGCGTCTGAAAAGAACAAAAATACAACCACCCTCAATTTACAAGGTAGTTGCATTCCTAGAAAGTTCAGAACATGTGTTAACACCATGCAAAAGCAATCAGGTTTAAGTCACACAGAACATGTTCTTGCTGCTGCCACTAAATGCCAGTACTGCCTTCCCAAGCATTTTGCTCCAACAAATTCCCAAAATACCCTAAGTGGCTAGTCCCTCCTAGGACCACTGACACAGGCCAAGCAAGATTCCCCCTTCTCCTGATCTACCACTCTGCTCCTGACAGGTCCCCCAAATCAGGTGCACACTTACTTCAGGGACTTTGCACTTACTGCTCCTTCCCCCCAACAGGGAAAAGTTTCTTGCTTTCCCCACAAACCCACAGGCTCCTCTCCTTTCCACCTCTGCTCAAGCTGCACCAGTCAGGAAGAGCTACCCCAGTGCAACGTGCTAATCTCATAGCCAAGCTCGGTACCCACCCGCCCTTGTTGTGCCCCGCTGGCCGGCCTTCCCACATCCAACGGCTTAGGGCCCGAGTTCCGCTCACTGCCACGTATGGTCCTGAATCTCCACCCAGCCTCAGGCTGACAGTGGTCTCCTCTGCCTAGAGCTCACCTTTCTCTCCACCTCCAATCTTCTTCCTCTGGGAAACCAAGGTCCCCCCCCCCCAAGGGACTCACCATGAGGAAGAAGAGAAAAGAACTGTAAAAGATGGTGCGCCCTGGTGGCCTAGAGAAGAAGGCCACCAGAACACTGTTCACATCCATCCATCCATCCCAAGGATGGACAGGGGAGAACAACCAAGATGAACTACTAAATAAAATGTATGTTTACCCTCTTCTGTCTTTCTGGTGCCTGCCTACTCGCCTTCATTCCCGCCTGCACCTCTTCTTCAAAAATTACAAAATGAATAAAATGAAAATCAGGATCATTAAAGAATTAAAAAGTAAAATGATTAACCACACACAAATTTCCTAAAAATTAACTTTTCAGAAAATCTATTAAGTCAACAAAGGATTTCATGCTGGTTTACAAAATTACACAGGAGCACGGTGCAGTCGGAACACTGACATTCCAGTGAGGAAACCGGGTGTTCAGACACCAGTCGGCACAAACACGTGACACCGCAGCAGTACCCAAATCTGCTGCTTAAACTTGTCTTCAGGTGTCTTCAACCGGTGACCAAGAATACATTTTCACGTATCTTCCAGGAATTTGCAAGCCCTTCCATCACTTTAACAGGTGAGAAATACTACAAAACACTAAAAGCTGTAATAAGTTTAAGTTTTACCAGAAAAGTCAACTAAAAGATGTGATTTCTTAAATATAAGTTGACTCGACAAGTTAACTAGGAACTGCATTCTCAGCTACAGCTGATAGGAAGCGTTACGGGAAACAACACGGCGGCAAATGTTAAAGACACTCCTCTATTCTGAATCCTGTGATCAGAATGATGGTACCTCTAACTGTGCTTTCATTCCTGCTCTTCCTGAAAGAGTCTGTACAGCATCTAGAAATTGTTTCCTTGGCCATTTGTAGTAAGTCAAACTGATAAATACTCAAAAAGATGTCAACTTCAGAATTTCCAGGCAAGTGCAGCCCGTGGTCCGGGTTGCACACCCAGGGCCGCTTCAGGAGCTACTGAGGCCAGAACCTCTGTCTCCTGTTAGACTTCGCGGTGCCGCTGAATGAAATTCACATGTAACACAAACTGAAGCCATTAACTCTTTTACACGACTTTCATTTGGAAAGGAATCATTTTCGCTTCCTAATTTCCCTTTAAGGAGTAAAACTTATTAAAATATGATTTAAATGTTTCCGAAATATAATACACTTCTACCTTCTGGAAAAAGGATGGCCTCCTGGTAACTGAAGTTCTACACTAACGGCGGACCTGCCAGGTTGTGCACGAGCGTCTTGCCTCCGTTTAAACCAAATCGCTCCCAAATGCCAGGTCTGTGGAGGTCAGCGAGGAACCCCCCTCGTTCTGCCCTTGTGGCAAACAAGGTCTCCAGGACGCATGGGGCCCACGTGCCTACAGCCTCGCCTCCTTCTGGCTCACACACACTCGAGGTGATGAGACTCCAGTTGAAGCGACAAGACTCTCCTTGGAATGAGGAATGAGAAATGACGAATTTCTGTTTAACTTTCCACATGTTTTCAGCTGACCAGGCTATCTGACAAAAGCTACACTACCACCTGGGGTGTGACAAAGCTGTCTGGCGGTATCAGGTAAGTTGCATGCATGTTTTAGAGTTTACAACAACCAGGGGACTAAGAATCTGTTATGCGTGACTGAAACCAGTCCCTCCCACAACACAAACACTCTCGGGATCACCTCCCCCACCACACACACCAGCTCACACTTAGCCATCTTCACGCCATCCTTTCCTTGCCAGTAGGAAGGGTTACAACCATCCCACCATTAGGACAAAATTTGTTCCAAAGACCACTTCCGATGGGAGGAACCCTCTAACCCACCCATGTAAGTCAATCAGGAGCAGACAGCACAAAAGGGACAAAGTTCCTAGACAATTTTAAGATCCCAACAGCAAGAAATTTTTCATGTTTCAACCTTCTCTGCCAGATTGTGCTATTTCCCTTCATTCTCCTAACTTTAGGAAGGTTGGAAGGTCAAAGGGGAGACTGAGACCATGTGCAGAGACAGTGGTGAATGATACAGCGCATCCAGGCTGGTGGGGGAATGAGCTTAAATCACAACACGCGGGAAGGTAGGCAGAAAGTCTTGGCCAAGGAGTCTGATCAAGAGAAGATTTACATTCACTTACCAAGGCAAGATTTACTGTAAAAAAGCTAAAGAAAATACTCTCAAATCACACGCTAATACATGTACCTGCACAGGGTCTTTCCCCCTTGGTTAGGGTTTGTTCCTACAGTCATTTGATGCTGGAAGGACCTCAGCAGCCAGAGGTCCCTACCAAGTGTTATTAAAGTAAAACAGTAAAGTCAAAACGTACCTTGCTGTGTTGTAAGCGCGCTAGCCTTCAGGAGAGGCAGCTTATCAGGTGTGAATATACTCTTCCTATTGGGCAAGAGGCAAAGCAAATAGCTAGACCACATGATTTAAAAAACCAGAACTGTGAGGAGCACAGATCCAGTTTCTTTCAATGGTGAGCAAACAGCATGTGAGTCAGCTGTTACCCACACCAACTATTATACAGGAAATAGCATGTTTCTAATGCCTAAGTGACAAGGCTTTCAACGGGACACTCCTGAAGACAGTGACAGCTGTGAGAAGGCACACCTACATTCTGTCCATTAACGTGAGAGGACATTTACGGGGGAAAAAGACAACACTAACAATGGCCAGATTCCTCTTCATTTCTGACCCAGCTGGTAGCACCAGGCGTTTCAAGTGATTACAGTTTGGGCCAGGCCCCCACACACAGTGCCATGTGCCACATGTGGGACCCTCCACAGCCCAAGGGCACAGTCTCACTTCACCAGACACACACATCACACTGCCGGAAACACAGGACCCATCAGGCGAACAGCCAGCGGAAAAAAAGCGATGACCCTTGGTCGTGAAAGGAGAACTAGAGCTGACCAGTCCAGTCCAACACCCGCGACGGCACCAACTCCAGCTGTCTCAACATGGACTTCCGGGACCACCCACAAAGCGGTCCAAGGTCCTTCCTCTCCCGCCCAGGAGCTCTTGTGCAATTCGGTTCATTTAAAACAGCAACTCGGTGTCCTGGAGAACGGGAGAGTGCCGCCCAGCTCAGAGGCGCGCTGGGCTAATACTCTAAGCACCCTGTACTCAACCCCAATGAACAAAGCTTGGATTTCATGAACCGCAACCTGGAGGGGGCAAGGAGCAAGCGTCAGGACGCCGGGCTGGGCAGGCCACCTGGACGCTGGACAAACGCTTTCCGCGGCAGAGACGTGCCCGTCCGCGCGGCGACCCCAGGATGAGGGCCCGCAGGCCGCCCCGCGCCGCTCCCGAAGCTCGGGCTCGGGCTCAGCCCGGGCGCCGGCCCCGGCCCCACCCCGCCCGCGCCCGGCGCACCAGGAACTGGGCTCACACCGGCCCTGCGCGTGACCTTGACGGCGCCCCGCCGCGGGCCGCTTTCCTGGCCCCCAAGGCGCGCGCCCCGGCGAGCTCGGTGCCGGCGCTGGAGCCCGGGCGCGGGAGGCGGAGCAGGAAGCGGGGCTCCCCGGGGCGCCGCGTCCCGGCAGCACTTCCGGGAGCCCGCGTCCCGGGCTCCGCACGCAGCCCCAGGCTCGTCGGCCCCTCCGCCCGCGCTCCCGGGGCCAGCCGTCGCCCGGCCCGGCCCGATCGGCCTCGCCCGCCCCCGTCGGCCCGTCTCGCCCCGTCGGCCCCGGCCTGGCTCAGCTGGCCCCCGGCCCGGCCTCCCCTCGCCCCCGTCTCGTTTGCCTCGCCCCCGTGTGGCCGCGGCCCCCAGCCCGGCCGCACCCGCCCCGGCTTCGCCCGGCCCGGCCTCACCTCGTCGGCCGCGGCGCTGCTGCTGCTCCGAGCCAGGCGTTGGTTTCGCTCCCACAAGATGGCGGCTCTGACGGCGGCCACGTCAGTGCCTGGCGGAGCGGGGGACGCTGGGAAACGGGACGGGCCTGCACGGAGCCCCGCCCGCACCGCGGGGCGCACGCGCAGACTCCGCTCGGAGCGCGCGGGTTGCGCGGACGGTGGGCGGGCTTGCGGAGCTGGGACTCCGCCTCGCCCGACTCGCGCCCCGCCCACCTCCGCGCGTGCGCACCCCCGCCCTCCGCGGTGGAGTCCGTCTGCGCCTGCGTCGCTCGTCCCCCTGGCTGGTGGTGGTCGAGGCCTGGCGTGGGTCCCGTGGAAGCGGCTCCGGTTGGCGCGCCCCTCTCCGGGACCAGGCCGTAGCTCCTAGTCCGGCAGGACCGTTTGAGGGCCGCGGACGTGCCGGCGTCGCAGTGTTGTGCAAACCGCTGGCCCCGAAGGCTGTCACCGGGAAGGGGGCTCCCCAGCCCCCCCGGGTGGCTGCAGACCCGTGCGCTCCCAGGAGCCCACATCCGGACGAGGCCGCAGGTCAATCAGAGGACCTGGGTCCGCGCTGTCCCCGACGTGACAGGAGAGCCCGCTCCACCGTGAAGGCCCCAGGGTGCTCTGAAGGGAGACCAAGGCCCCGTGGTGGCCCCTCCCTACCTCCTACCGGCCTCGGTCCCCTCTCCCCTGCGACCCGCTCCTTCCCCGCCACCCTAGCATGCTCGTGTTACTTTGAGGGATCCCCTGATCAAGAGGTATGAGTGAGACTGCTGGAGGCTTTTCAGCCTGCGCCAAGCGTGCTGGGGGTGCACGCCGGACCCCTCTTATTAGCTTAAAACTGCGTGTGTTTTTCATACCCCCCTTTCTTGTCGGTATTTTGCACAACTTACTCCTTTTTTTTGTAAAGGAAACGCACACACAGGGGTGAAGGCAAGCAGGCCAGCAGGAAGAGAGGGGAGGAACAGCACTTCATTTACTTGTTCATCTTGCTGCTTTACCCAGTATCAGGATGCCGCCATCCATGCCAGTTTTCTTCCTTTAAAAGGGAAGCTTCTTAGGACACCGTCTCGGAGGTGCTAGAAGAGCACACAGTGACCACGTGCAGAAGTCCTGCTGTGGCTCAGCTTTCTCGGTGAGAGCCAGTACCACCAGAGGGCTCTGTTCACCACCCTCCCTCAGGGACAGACTCCTGCTGCAGGGCTTCTCACCTGGGTGGGCTCGCACGGGCTGCCTTCCCACGCCTCCTCTCCTGAGACGGGGGTCAGGGCCCTTGGCTGTGTAAGCCAAACCCTGGGCCTGGAGGGCCTGCCCTACCAGCACCAGACACCTCCAGACCCGGCACCTGTGGAAGAATGGGCCTGTGGTGGCATCATGAGCCCAGCCCTCGTTGCTGGCATTCCTGCCTGGGGCTCCCAGCTCACACAGTACCACCTGCCCTTCGTCTGTTTGGGGCTGTTCCCACCATAAACACACCATGGACTGGGGTACTGATCGCTCTGGTGGTGCTGCCTCCTGCTTCCAGAGAGCTGTAAGTAGCCATTGTGTCCTCAGAGGCTTCCTTTAAATTTAAGAAACTAGAGGCGACTGATGGCTCAGGTGCAGAGGTGACTGGGATATGGACTGTGTGCGACCCAAACCCACGTTCACGGGGGCGGTGGGGGGGCCACCAAGATCCACAATGGAGTAAACGTGCTTCCTCCTCTTCTTTAAAATGCTTCTTCCGCCTCTCCTGTATTAAGAAACTGAAAAAATGTAAAGGAAGAAATGTATGAAAGATACAAACAGTTCTGAAAGAAAGTGGACCCTATGTCTCCAGGCGAAGGAATTCACCAGCCTCCTGGTCTGGATCCCCCAGGGGAAAGATTTTGTTCAGCCTGATAGTCTGGGGAAGCCTGACATGTACATCACAGAAGGGTCCCTGCCTATTGGGGCACCAGGAAGTGACAGGCAGTCACCGGGGAAGCCAAGGTCGAGTTGCTGGCCAGGGGTACTGTGGGGAGCCAGGATCTCACTGGCCTGCTTCCCTGGGTTCCCAGGTTTGAACCCCCCACCCCACGCAGGTCCGCGGCGCCTGCCCCCTTTGGCCGGCAGGGGGCAGGGTGAGCCTGCCTCCAGGGTCCAGCCACAAGCCAGGCCCACATCCTCACCCTCAGCGGACCCAGAAGTTGGGTAGGGCAGAGCTCCTCCCCTGTGGGGTCCCTGAGTCCAGGAGCAGGGCAAACACACAGCTGCAGAACCAGAAGCCCACGGAAGGTGTGCCAAGAGTGGTAAGGACCCGCCAGGCCAAGGAGAGCGGAAGTGTCCCGCAGACACTTTGGCTTCTGTATAGGACCTGCCGCTCCTGCCTGAATTCTTACCACTGTTCTCACAGTGAGTCTCGACAGGGCCTGCCCAACACACCCACCAATGCAGGTCCCCTCCTCTGGGCCAAGACCTGGGGCCCTGACTCCTGCTGCTCTGCTCCTGGGGAAGCCCAGCTGCAGCCACAGCCCCACGACCCAGTCCACGCCCTGGACAGCCTCCGGTCCTTTGCGCATACCTGCTCCTGCCCCAGTTTCCCCATCACATGGGCCCCACACTCCCCCTCATCCCTACTGCAGTTAGCTTCCTGTTCCCAGACAGAGCAGAACTGCTCCTTCTGTCCTGGGCTGGGTGGCCCTCCTGGAAGGCAGCTCCATGGGACAGGGGCTGTTTCCCTGCCCCCTGCCCAGGTGGACAGCAGATGACACGCATGGGGCTCTGCTCGGCCACCTCTGGGGGTCACCGTAGCACATCTTTGTCTTGGGACTGTCTGACTGGCACCAGCACCTCTGCTCAAATGAATGTGACAACAGTCCCTAAGGGGAGTTTGCGCAGGGCCTGTGATCTTGTCAGCAACAGAAAGTCAGACGTTTGGTGTACCATCACAGATGTCATGGGAGCCATGAAATAGCGTGTCCACTCTCTGCTCAGCCAGAATTATGGCAGTTGTCAGCTTGCTGCTGGCCTTGTCACCTGAAGCATGGTGGCAAGGTGTCACATGATAGGACATGTCTGGGTGTCTGCAGCCACAGTCCCTGCCATGATAATAATCCTGCCATCCCTGAAGTCACCTGCCACCTGCTACAACATCTCGATGCTGTGGACAACTGGGTCTCCTCCTTTTGAGAAGGCATGTCATTTACTTCAGGGAGGGGCCCAGGGCCCAACCTGCAGGTGCCCTGTGCACACACCACGCCCCCATGCACCTGCCAGCGCTCAGATGCCCTCTGTCCTGGGAACTGGGTAAAGCGGTGTGGATGCAGGAGCTGAGGCCTCCTCCTGACCCACCCCGCAGTGGTTTGGGGACCTGGGTGGACCTGGCCCAGCACCCCTCCACAGGACTCACGTCCATGGACAACATGTGTTTCCTGCTGTTCTGCGCTGGGCACCCAAATGCGTGTGGTCCCTGACTGTGGCTCATCCGCCAGCTGGAAGGTGGTCCACATTCCAGACCTGCCATTTCCTGTTGGGGGATGTACTGGCCAGGGAGCTCCAGAGAGACAGGACAAAGGGGACCTGCAGAGAGACGTTGAGGGGAGCGTTATCAATAAGACCTCGGATCTGGGGTCAGCAGCCTAAAGCCTCACAGAGGAGTCATGGGGCAGGGCCTGCATTGACCCCCAAGGGCTTTGCAGTGGAGGTCGTGTCCCCAGAGTCAGGTGCACCGAGAACCTCAGAGTGTGAGCTCTGGAAGTGGCGTCTGAAGCTACTCATAAATGGTCCTGTGGTGAGACAGCCCATCCGATGACAGGCATCCTTATCAGAGAAAGTACAGAGACAAGGCACTGTGGGCAGCCATGTGGGGCGGGGTGATGCAACCAGGAGCTCAGCAGGACCCGCGGCATCCAGAGCTGGGAGAGGCACCGACGGGCCCTGAGGCCTGCCAGGGAACCCACCCACACCTGATCCGCAGCCTCTGGCCTCCAGAGCTAGGGAGAACAGATTCCTGTCGCTGTGAGGCACCACGTTGTGGGGTTTCCCACATGCCCCCCGCCCCCCAGCTCTTGACACTCACCAAACCGGTATCTGAAAACAGCCTGGGACACACACCCCTGTGCCTATCCTGAAGGTGGGCACTGTGCCACCTGGCTGCCCAGCCGGGAGTGTCAGCAACTGGTAGGTCAGTGAGGCAGCTGGTTGCCCTGAGGCTACAGGAGGCCTATCGCCCTTCCCAGCTGCTGTGGCTCTTGGGGTCAGACTAGCGCCCTCCTGGTGCCCTGTTCTTCAGCCCCATGGAGTGCACTCGGAGCGGGCAGCCCTCATCTGGAGGAAGCAGGTGGGGGAGCTCCCCCTACCCCCGCTGCTGCAGGAAGGACCAAAGTCCATCCTGGGGCTGGCCTACCACCCCAGGCCGGCCGCCTGCAGGACAACCAGAGGGGCAGGCAGGGCGGCTGTGGGGCCTGGGGCTGGGGCTCACCCTGCGCCTGCACCACTGTCACGCCAGGCCTGCCCCCCACCCTTGGGTCTGTGCTCCCCGCTTGGGCCCCACCCTGGCCTAAGGAAGAACAAAGTGGCAATAAAGGGCACGGAACACTGGTGATGGGAACGGTGTGAAACGCACAGACCCGGGTGCAATCTCAGTACCCTAAAACGGATATAGCCATGTGTATAAAACGAGTTATTGTTTTAAAAAGACAGTGAAGAGAACAGCCCTCTCGGCTTCCCGGCCGGAGCCTGGCCCCCCGGTTGCGCCCGTGCGTGTGCTGCGTTTCTGGCCCCCTGTTCCGCCTTCGCAGCGGGTACCGTGGATGCTTCCAGGGCAGGCGCCAGACGGGAAGGGACCCGAGGCCTTGGGCCCTGCGCAGGCACCCGAGCCGGGACACCGCCGCCAGGGCGTGCGCCCGCGCGGCTCTCCGGGGCGGTCCGGCGGCGCCCACCAAGCGGGGGCGCTCGTGCCCCGCGCTCGCCGGGCCTGGGAACCTCCGCCTTTAATTAAAACCCGCCCCTCCGCTTGACCCGACTCAGCCATCACATTCTCCATTTAATTGGGGCCCTTCAGAGCGGCCGAGGTTAATTAAAAAGCCCAGCTGAAGGCATCTCCCGCCCCGCGGCATCTGCCCGCACCGCCTCGGAGGCCCCGCCCCAGCTCCGGGGAGCCGCCCCCTGCCTGTCGCCCCTGGCCGGGCCCGGTGGTTTCGGGTCTGTCCCAGAAGGGGCATCTCCCACGGAGATCCCGAGGCCCCGTTCCCGAGGCGGGGCGGGGCGCGCTGGCTCCCGGTCCCAGACGGTGCTGACTGTGCTGGCCTGGCCGTGCGCAGCCCGACCCCGCAACCAGCGGGCCCCAGCTCCAGGAGGGCAGGCGGAGCCTCTCCCCCTGCAGGCACTGCTGCTCACCCTGTCAGGGCCTCTGGGCGCCGGCTCCCCAGATGTGTCCAGGGGTGACCCCAGGAGTCGTCGGTAGGGCAGGGTCAGCCCACCTGATGAGAAGCCGGAAGAAGGGGCCTGGGAGCCAAACCTTCTGAGGCCGAGGGCGGGCTGAGGGCAGCGCCACGCTGCAGACCTGGCAGCTTCTGGTCTGGGGATAGGGTCCCCCTTTTCCTGGACAAGACGGGCCAGCAGCAAACAGCCCGCCGCTGGAGACGCCACGGTGCCGGTCGCTGGACCCGTGTGGGTTGCCGGGAGGCCCCGCCCAGTGCCAGGTCTGCTTGGGGATCCCAGGCCCCACAGAAGGGGCCTGGAATTGGTGCACCCCTGCTTCTGCACCCACAGCTGAGGAGCTTCTCCGCCAGCATGGCGGCATGTCACTCTACGTGCGGTGCCACTGGGCAGAGTGCGGGCCCTGAGCTGTGGTGCAGGCTCAGCAGGAGGAGGGGCTCCACTAGGCGCAAGAGACAAAGCGACCGCCTCTCTGTGCACCACAGGGCGCCAGAGGAGCCTGGGTCTGAGACACCCCGTGCGCGACCGCCTCGCAGCTTCCCCACTGAGTCCCACACTGTCAGGATGTGCCGGCTGCCCAGGACAGGGCGGGACGGCTGCGCGTCTGTGACGCGGGTGCTTGGTCTGAACCCATCACTTCCCCAGTGGGTCGCCTGTGTTCCCACAGGGCTGCAAACTGAGGGCTGCAAACTGCCCGCTGTGCTGCACCCAGACACCACAGCGGGGCCTTGCTGCGCCCAGGTGTCCAGGGCTGGGTGACCCGCCTTACCCACTCAGGAGCACCCCGGGAGCACTGGCTCCCAGCTGCAGCAAGGGACCAGCTGATCCTGTGGTGCCCAGACACACTGACCCGCCAGCTGACCTGTGACCCCAGGCTGACTGTGACCTGTCCTTCCTGGGCACTTGCATGGCTGGAGCCACCTGAGCTGGACTCAGCCCCTGACCGCTGGGCTCCCAGGACTGGGAAGGCTCCCTGCATCTTCTGTGGACTCAGAGGCAGGGGCAGGGCCCCGGCTGCTCCCGGCCTGTCTGCCCATTTGCTGTCAGTGCTGCTGTGCTGTGCTCTTGATTGCTGCACGCCTTCCTCATGGGCGCTGCCTGGGGCACTGGTGCAGGGCCAGGCCGCAGCCTCGTGGTGGCACCCATGGGCTCTCGCTGGCTGACCGCTCTGTGCTGTGGCCCCTAACAGGTGCCTACCGCGTCTCCGCAGATGAGGCGGGCCCTCCGAAGAGCCGCGAGGGTGCCTGTTCAGCCGCTCCAGACAGCCAGCTGGGGGCTGGGGAGGGGCCTCGCCATGGGAGCCTGCTTTGGAGCTGCAAAGGCCTGGGTGGCAGGGGCGCAGCGCCCAGGACTGCTCCGAGTTCCTCCTCTGAAGCCCTGCTGCCCTGCATGGCCCCTGGTGTGGCCGCACGGCACCCCTGGAGGCAAGGGAGCAGGCATGGGGAGATGGGGTGGCAGAGGGGTTGGTGGTGCGGCGGGTGGCGGTGGGTGTGAGCAGGCCGCGTGTCAGAGGCAGGGGTCTGAGCTGGAGGACAGAGGAGAGGGTGACCGATGAGAGAAGTGTGGGATAGGAAGAGTGGCGTGAGGTCTGAGCTTGCTAAGACTCTGTCTGACCCCCTGGACGCTTGCCCAGGTCAGTGTCTCATCTGCAGACCGGAGGCCCCTCATCAGCCCAGAGGGACCAGATTCTGAGGGCTGCAGACTGAGACAGGGCCTCCATCGTGGGCACCGGGGGCCATGGTAGGTTCTTGAGCAGAGAAGGAGCTGGGTCAGGACAGTGTGACCAAAAAGCACATGTGGTCAGAGGGGTTCCTCCCGAGAGGCAGACCAGCGGGCTTCCGGAGCCCAGGCTCCATGCCCTGTAGGCAGAGGGCAGCTGACACCCTGTGCACAGCCCCTGCCCCATCATCCCCAAGACCTCTCCCTGCTGTCCGCCTGGGTGACACGTCTACCCTCCTGTTCACATGACACTAGCCCGGCATTCCAGTCTGCAGGGCTGGGTGGGGAGGTGCAGCATCTCCGGGCTTGGAGGACGTTGAGAGGAGAAGCACTAGGAGGTGACCGTGGGGGCTGGATGGAAAGCACCATAGGGACTGGAGCATGGATGAGGTGCAGCAGGGCTTTGAGCCACAAGATCCACACAGGGTCCACCTCCAACCATGAGAGCCACCTGCGGCTTCTTCCCTGTGCCAGCCCAGTGCTGATGGCACAGCCGGCGGCCAGCCCTGGCTCAGACCAGGCTGCTGGCCTTCTCTTCTAAACAGGGGAGTCCCCCAGAGCCAGGCCTCCTTGGCCAAGAGGTTTTTGTCCCTGGCAGCCTGGCCGGCCATGTTTGGGGGGACGAGGCCTGGTCCTCACACCATAAACACCAATTTGCAGGGCCCTGAGAGCCAAATGACTGTTTACTGTGCTCTCCAGAGACTCAAATAAAAAAATAGAGAGAGAAGGGCGAGCAAGGAGCCAGCCTGAAGCTAAACATCAATTAGCACCTTCTGACTAGCTGCTGCCCCAGCTGCCAGGCTGGGCTGGCGGCTCCCAGGCTGCGCCCCTCCCCAGGGCTTCCCCAGTGCGTGCCCGCCCGGGCACCCCACCTGGTCCTGGCGTCCAGGGGGATGGACTGTGGAGGCGAAGGGGCTCATGCTGAGGAAGCTGGAGCCACAGAGCCTGCATCCCACGCTCACCTCCTCCTGGAAGAGCTCCAAGCGACCCGGAAGGTAGTGAAGGGGCCAAGTTCACCGTGGGCGAGGGTGGGCGGTGGGAGGACCAGCCCTCAGCCCCGCCTCCCACTTGTGCCGCAGGAGGAGCCTGGGTGGCCTCAGCTCTGGAGCTCATGCCCGCCAAGACGAAGGTCGCAGTACCCCTACCTGGCCGTGGGGGTCTGCGCATCCTCTGGGCGTGGACAGCACCCCTGGAGGCCATGCGCCCACCAGACTGAGGCTGGAGGGCAGGGTGGGGTGCAGGCCTGGGAGGCCTGGGGCTGCTGAAGGACTGACCACCAGCTGTCACAGTGTCCCCAAACCAACACCCGCAGTGTCCTCAGCAGTCCACCATGGCTCAGGAGGGGACACCAGGGCCAGGCGGAACCTGCAGTGGGTGGAGGGTGCTTGGGCACTGGGGAGAGCTGAGGACTTAGGGCCAGCCTACCAGACAGGCTGTGTTTCCCAGCACCCCCGGGGAAGACTGCGTCACCCAGATCCAAGGAAGGTTGTGTCCTCTGACCTCAGGAAAGACTGTGTCCAAGCCTGCAAAAGCTAGTTCTGCAAAAGCTCCTAGAAGGGTCGCCTGCCAGGGACTGTGGGGAAGCCCCACAGTCTGCTCTGTCTCTTCCTGTCCAGCCCCTCTGTACCTGACTCCCCTGGAGGCCAGGGGACAGAGCCCTCCACCCACCCGCCCCAGGCTGTGCGGGCCGGGACAGGGCAGACTTAAGTTTCCCTAGCCTGGCAGGCGGAGCGTCACTGTCCCCCGCTGGCAGCTGGATAGGTTGGCAGAGTGTGGGCCTGAGGTCAAGGGGCCACAGCCCCTTGCTCTCTTTCACCCCCAAGAAGTGAGCTTCAGCCCCTCGCCCTGCTTCGGGTGGCAGCGGGCAATGGACAGGGCAGTGACGCTGTGATCACACAGGGCAGAGTTCATTCAGGCCAGAGGGGCCTGGATGCCCCTGTCGGCTCAGGGAGAAGCTGGCAGGACCAGAGCCTACTGGCCGGGGGTTCCAGCCCCCATTTCCTGGGGGCTCTGTTTGTTAGGAGGAGAAAGCCCCCACACACCCAGAGGAGGGAGACAGGAGAGGGAGGGCCCCGGGGTGGGGACCCAGGAGGGGCCGGGGGCCACCCCCTCCAGGACTTCAAAGCCTGGCCCTTGGGTGTGAGATTTGCAGGGGCTGGGCCGGGGCCTGGGGAGGGGAGGCCTTTAATATGGTCATTCCTCTCCTGTCTCAACTACCTGTGAACAGACCTGCCAGGCCCATTTCCTCTCTCCAGGGGCCTGAGGGAGGGGCCATAAACGCCCTGGCTTCTGAGGGCCGCTGCCCAGGCTCTGCCCTCAAGTGGCCCGAGGGCTGGGCTGGGGGGCAGGGCTGGAGTGGCCCTGTTGGCATCCAGGAGCCGGGACTGGGCTCCAATGGGGCTCCAACGAGATCCCTGTCCCTGTCCCTCTTGCACAAAAGGAAACCTCAGCCTGGAGCTGCTGAGGCTTGGTCCATGCCAGCTGCACTGAGGGCCCAGCCCCCAGGCTCAAAAATGGGGCCTTCCCTGTGACTCTGGGACTGGAGGTGCCCCACCCTGGCCCTGTTCTGGGGGTGCTGCTCAGGCCCAGACCTGTGGGGGCCTGGAGACCGGAATCCCAGCCCCAGCCCAGTTCTGGGTCCTAGCAGGTCGTTGTTCTGAGTCCTGGGACTCAGGTGTGTGGGTCACACAGGCAGGTCCCACCTCTGATGACTCCCAGGTGGCCTGTCTTGTCTCCCAAGTCCTGGCTCCAGGGGTGTGCAGACCTGCCCTGCCTGTCCGCCCCCATTGGGCCCTGACAATGTCCACGCTCCCACGCCACCCAGCCCGTCTCTCCGGCCCTTTCATCTGGGGAGCCCCCGGCACCCAGGCCCCAGCAGCTGACAATTAGGACGTTCCTGACCAGGGCCTGACTCAGAGGTGCTGTGCCTCAGTGGCCCAGGCCACCTGTCACTCTGTCACCCACCGGCCTACCTGGTGTCCAAAGACCCTGTGAGGAGCAGAGCGGCCATGCAGGGTGGGCGGGTGCTCATGGTACCTCCCCTCACCCTGCGCCGCCAACCATCCCGGCTCCCGCTCTAGAGACGCTGACTGCAGCCGCCCCGCAGTCCTCTGGCTCCTCTGACTCCTGGGTCAGCTGCTGCCCCAGAACGGGAAGATGCTGTCTGGATCGGGCCTGATGGGGAACTGCGAGCCCCCAGCTGACAGCCATGGGCCTAGGGTCGTGAGGCGTGGGTGTGAGCGTGGCTCTGTCCTCGCTGCCCTTGTTCTGAGGGGCCCTGTCCAGCCCTGTCTCCCAGCCTCCAACAAAGACTCAGGGCCGCGGCCATAGGAGAGTGAGGGTGTGCATGGGGTCCCGCTGGTCCTACCTGGAGGGTTCGGGTTCCGTCAGCACCTTCCCTGACTAGGCTACCTGTCCTCCCTCCTGTCCACAAGTTGCCAGCTGCCTCTCCACAGAAGCCAGGTCTCCACACCCTCCACACCCTCCCACCACTGCCAGCACAGAGTGGGGCCACGGCCCCTGCCCACCCTGCGTGCACGCCCACCCCAACTCGCCCTGCGTGCGCGCGCCCCGTTTGGACTCGCCCTGTGTGCGAACCTTTTTCCAGTTTCGAGCCGTGACTGTAGGGACAGAGAGTGACCCCTCAGCTGTGGGTTTGCCGATGGCCTGGGGCTCGCAGGGAGTGCTTGCCAGGAGACCGTGAAGCGCCATCCGGCACAGCTGCATTGGGACCGGTGGGAGCCTGTGCCATCTGTGTCTGAGGGTGGTGGGGAGCAAGGTGGTAGGTGGCAGGCTGGGGGCTGATGAAGTGGGTTGTTAGAATGGGATCGAGGAGCTGGACACCTGCACCAGAGCAGCTGGGGGCTCACACCCCCAGTCGGGGGCTCCCCTTCGCAGAAGGTGGGGTGGTGTGAGCTGCCTGTCCTTCAGGAGCTCCCCAGGTTGGGGAGGCCCACCAAGCCGTGCAGTACCTCCCCCTCCTCCCCGCACAGGGCCACCAGAGCCCCTCTGCCTCTCCTGCTCAGCCCAGCTTGCAGCCTACTCCCCCGCTCCCCACTACCTCCCCTTCGTACCCCTCAACTGATTTCTCCCTCTCTGGAGCCTGGCCGGACATCAGGGCAGACTTGCGAGGGGCACGAAAGAGCGGAGAGGAGCAGGGACTCTGTGCAAGGCTCTCTTGGAGAGGTAAGGGGGTGGCTTTGGGAACCCAGCCCTGTCCTGCAGCCCCAGCTTCCGAGGGCTCCTCTCAGCACTCCTGGCAACGCCCCCACATAGGTGAACATGTGAGACGGGCACAGAGGGGCCACACGAAGCTCCAGCCAGCAGGAAGGCTTGTCTGGAGCAGGCAGGGAGCCCCAGAGGTAGGACCAGCCTGTCCCCATCCTGAGGTCCCCAGTGCATGTGGGATGCCAACAATCGTAGCTAAATCCCCACAGAGGAGCTGGGCCCTGCCAAGCCTACACACCAGAGCCATACCCTGTAGGAGGAAAGGGGCTGGGGCGTCTGCTGCAGGGCTCCCTCATGTCCTCAGACTGAACTCCAGCTGCTGGGACTGACTTTGAAGTGGGTCTTTGCAGGAGGCAAGAGCAGGTCCAGCCCGGGCTTTGGATGGACCTTGGGTTGAGGGACAGGGACTCCACACAGGTCTCCTCCCCAAGCTGAGAGCTCAGCCAGGCTGATAGTCAGCTGAGCAAGCAGTCACTGGAAGTGGATGTTTGGGGCCAGGCTTTCGCTGACTGGCCGGGTCCCAGCACCACCCTGCCGGCAGCCCCCTCGACCTTCCTCTGCACCCCCACTGGCACCCTCTGCCCGGTCCACCTCGCTGGACCTGCTGCCGTTTCTGCGTTGATCTTTCTCCCAGAAGTCTGGCTCCTGAAGTCCACTGCAGACGCGCAAGGCCTCTGAGCCATGGTCCCCCTGGCCTGGCCTGGTGCCCTCCCAGCCCTGGCCTCACCCACCCAACCACCGAAATCCAGCACAATCCGCAGGCATCTTAGTTGTTTCTTTTTTCCCCCTCTTGTTTGACATTCACAAGCTATGACTAAACTAACGTCTTTCATAGAAAGAAAGAAAACAACACATCTGTTTGTCTAGCTCCAGTGTATGGTGTATATAGCAGCATCAGAAAATAAAATAAAACCGAAAACGCAAAATTCAAGGCAGAGGAAGTTGGCCCCAGGGGCGACCGGCTGTCTGGAGGGGCCCGGGCAGGCGCGGGCTCGTTTCACAGTGGCAGAGGCTGGGCAGGAGAGGTTCCATGTGGCAGCACCTACTGGGAAGGCCTGTGGGCAGGGACAGGGTCCAGAGGCCTCTCTCATCTGCAGACTGGCAGACAGGTCCGAGGTGAGGCTGGCGGAGCGGCCATCACGAGGCTGTGGGCAGTGACCAGGGCGGACAGGCTGGCCCAGCACAGCCTCAGCAGCAGGCCCTGGGGACCAGCCCTGCTCAGGAAGGACTGGGGGCGGCCACTCCTGCAGAGCTGTGTCCTCCTTCGGCAGCGGACCTCCCCAGCAGTCCAGCCCAACCCCGGGCAGGTGATGGAGCTAGGCAGGGGCCCAGGAGCAGGCTCAGCTCTGGGCGGTCCAGGGGTGTGATGAGGGAGGTGGGGCGTGGTGCTGAGGCCAAGAGGGAAGCAAGGGCTGGGATGGAGTGACCCCCTAGAGGGACGGGGTACAGGTGGGAGCTGTGAGGAGAGGGACGGGGAAGCCAAAACAGAGGGCAGTGCTGACCAGGCTGCGGGGAGGGCCTGGGTCGCAGGAGGGACAGTCATTGAGAAGGGCCCGGGTGTCCGGGGCCAGCCAGGGCAGCCACAGCACAGCCAGGTCTCAGGGCCCAGGCGCCTCCTCAGCCTCCCTCCACTGGCTCCTGGAGAGGACTCCTGGCCCAGCCTGAGTGGCTCTGGGCTCCCAGGGCGCAGACTCTCCCCGCTGGGTTCCTGACCAAGCAGCGACAGCTGCCAGGACGAGGGAGGACCGCCACAGGTCCCCGAGCCCTTCCCGAGCCCAGAGGGGCGGGGCCCGGCGCCTACTTGCAGGTGTGCACGTCGTGGGCGCGCACGCACTCCTGGCAGCTCACGTAGCAGCACCAGTGAAAGACGCAGCGGCACTTCTCGCGGCGCCGCTCGGTGCGCGCGTTGTGGCCGCGGCCGCAGCACAGGAGGTCGCAGCCGTCGATGCCGGGCGAGCTCACGTTGCAGGTGCGGTCGCGCGTGCCGAAGGAGCCCGTCTCGGGGTCGGGCTCGCAGAAGTTGGGCGACGGCTCGTAGTAGACCAGGTCGCGCTCCGTGGGCGCCTTGAAGTAGGGGTAGCGCGGCCGCAGCGTCTCCACCCAGCCGCGCGACTCGCGGTGCTTCTCCACCACCATCTCCGAGGCGCTGTCGTACTTGTCCTTGAGGAAGTCGCCGACGGCGCGGAAGTCGGGCTGCGAGCGCCAGCAGGTCTTCACCTCGCAGCTGCCCGACAGCCCGTGGCACTTGCACTGGAGGCGCATGTGGCTGGCGATGGCCTGCGGGAGCGGTCAGGCCTGAGCGCGGGACTGTCCAGCCCCCACCAGCCCAGCTGCAGCTTCTCACGCACAGGGCCCAGGGTCCAGGGGCTTGCAGGCGGGCGCCTCCCGGGAACAGGACAGGCCTCCCCTCCCCTCCCCTCCCCTGCTGCGAGTGTGCCCACAGTCTGTGACCTCGAGGACGAGGAGTGAGGGATGTCAGTCCTGATCAGGGCAGCCAAGGCCCAGAGGAGGCGGCAGACTGGCAGGGGCTACGGCACCTGCGGCCGGAGGCCAGGTGCTGGATGCCTGCTGGGTCCCCCGCGGGGTAGGCGTGGGAGCATGTTTCTCCAGGTGGGCAGTTCTCTCTCCCTGTCTCTTTGGGGACGGGTGGGGAGGGGGCAGAGGGGCAGTGACTGGCGAGGACTAAGGTTTGGCAGTGTCTGCGCTGGGAGATGTGCCAAGTGAGCCTGTGGGAGCAGCCTGCCTGCCTGCCTGGAAACCCCACCCCCGGCTCCTGCTGGCTGCGCTCTGCAGTGGGAGCAGGTTGGCTATGTTGGACTGAATAAAATTTCCTAGTAAATGAATTTAACTTGCTTCCTTTTTTAATGTGGCTCCCAGGACTGGTGTGACTGATGGGTAACCCACTGCTGGGACGCAGTGCCGTCCAGGCCGCCCAGCTGCCTCCACGCCCCCTTCAGGCCCACAGCCCTCTCCCCGGTGTCTGCCGCCACTACCTCCCCCGTCCATCAGCATCTGGTGTCCACTATCTTCCCTCCTGTGGCCAAGGGTTCCCGAAGAGGAACTGTGCTCACCAGTCTCCTCAGTCTCTTGTTCTAGTTTCATTTTTGGTCACAGCCACACCCACGGGTGCCGTTGTGGCTCAGGCCTCTGAGACCGGGGCATGAGGGCCATGGGAAGCCCAGGACTTGGGTTTGAGCGCCCGGGCCAGTGTGGGGGAAAACTGAAATAAGCTACGATATAAAAATGCTACTGCCTTCCCTTCCCTTCCTTCCTTCCTTTAAAAAACATTATCCACTCACGCATTTCGCAAAGCCCAGTAGCTTCTAAGAACTATGAGGAAAAGGTGCCCTCCCGTGCAGCCCGCCCCCGGCAACGCAGCAGGCCTCGCCACCGTCCCGCCGGTGTCTGCCGGCTTTGTCTTCCTTGTTCAACACACTTTCTGGGGCTCACCTCCCCAAGCCCCCTCCTACCCCCGAAACCACAGCATAATTCCAGTCAGATCAGAATTTAGGGCTGGCTGGGTAAGTATGATGCACAGTAACTGAGTCAAGTCACATATAATGATTACTTTTCCTATAAAACCTTATCATGGATTCAAACTCTCCTATAACTGTCAACACATCCTCTTCAAGATGCTCAAACACATCACGTGTTCCATTTCATCTTTTTCTTTTCTTCTTCTTTTTTTTTTTAGAAGAAAAAATAGGAAAGAAGGAAGAAGCATATTTGTTTTTTCACCCCAGCCCCAGGGCGGGAACATGGGTCCCTGGGCCTCACGTGGTCTGCACACGGGCGTCTCAGCTGCCCGAGCTGCAAGGGTGGCCCAGAGACATCTTTTTTCAGAGGCCTCTGGTCAAAGTTGCAGCAAACAAATCTTTTCTACTGTTCCCTTTGATGGGTGGGTGAGCTGGGTGTAGAATTCTGGGCTTAAAATATTTGTTCCCCACAGAATTCTCAACGTATCACTCATTCGTTCTCGTTTTCAGGCTCATCTTGGAAATGCTGGTGTCATTTTTTGATCCCTGCATGAAACCCAGAATTTCTCCTGGGTTCCGCGCTGCAGGAGGTGTCTAGTCACGTAGTCCACGTGCTGTGTGGCTCTTCCATCCTGGGGGCGTCCTGCTGACGGCTCAGCCAACCACCTCTCCTTCTCCTCCGTCTCGCGCACAAGTCCTCTGCATTTTCTCTTCACTCCTCTTGTCATTTTCCTCCACTGTGTGGAAGGGTTTTCTCCACCCTCTTCAAAACTGCTAGCATGTGTTTCATTTCTAAGAGCTCTATTTTCCCCTTCTCTGGATGTCCTTTTAAATTAAAGCCAGTTCTCATTTCACGGACAGAGTTTTCTCCTCTGGAGACAGTGATCGCTTTTTGAAGGTCTTATCTTTATAATGTTTCTTTCCGGTTTTGTTTCTGTTGAGCTGTCTGGCAACCCTGAGCTGTCTGCTCACATGAAAACCCCTGGGGGAGTTTCTGGGCCCAGGAGGGACTGGCGCCCTTGGGCCCTCAGTGTGAGGGATCTGGTCATGTCTCACAGGGGAGCCCCCAGGTCAGGGCCTCTGCGTCTTCTCCTGGGCTGGCCAGTTTCCCAGAGGAGGGGACTCGCACCCCGCTGCTGTCCGGAGATTCGGCCGCAGGAATGGAGGGTGCTGCCCAGCCAGTAGGGGTTGCACAGAGGAGCTGGTGGGCTGTCCAGTGATTACACATCCTTTCAGCCTGTCTGAGTCTGGTCCCACATATACCTCCACCCTCCAGACTCTGCACTAGTGGCTCTGGGGATGGGTCTCAGCGTCCCCTCTGCTGGCTGCTCGCAGCCTTCAGAGTTCTGTTGCCATAGCCACCTCCTCTGCTTTCCGTGGCCTTGGCGTGAGCTTGCTCGTGTGTGTGTTGTGGAATCAGCCCTTGCAGGGCCTGGCGGGGTGCAGAGGGAGGCCCACGTGTGGTCTGACAGCCGTCACCATGAGCCCCACTCTCTGCAGCTCGACCACATCTGCATTTTCTTCCCCACAGCTGCACGTGGTCTGCTGCTGCCCAGGTCCTGCTCAGGCGGTGTAAGGCAGCTGTTTTCTCTCTGGAGACTGCTTTCTGCTTTTTCTCCTGGATCTGCTCATTGTGTCGCCAGCATCCGTGACACACTGTCTTTGATAATGTGTTGGATGTTGAAAATTATTTGTGGAAAAACTTTTCACCTAGAACAAGGTTATCATTCTCCAAAGAGTGGTTTGTCTGCTTTCTCCAGGGGTGATAGGGTGCCAGCAGCTGGGGCACCTCAACCCACTATCAGGTCTGGAGGGCGAGTCTGCCTTTGGTTTTGCCTGATTTCTTAGGGTTCCGGCCTACGCTGAGGAGTGATATCCTAGACAGACACCTGGGAGGCCCCTGTGCCCGGGAGGCCACCAGAGTGTGGCCTCCACTCCAGGCGAAACAGCGCAGGACAAAGGTTGCCCCGGGCACCAGGCGCAGAGTCCTCTCCTTTAGTGAATCTCGGGCTGTCGGTATCTCATCCTATGGGGAGTTATCTGATACTTAGAATCATTTTATGGGAGTATAATCTACATACAGAAAAAAGTATGTCATAGTACAAAACACGACAATAGTTCGCAAGGGAGCGCACCCATCACGCTTCTCATGATGACTCATGAGATTGAGCACCTGCTTGGGTATCTATTGGTTGGTTCTATATTTTCTTGGATGGAAATGACTCTGCAATTTTTAGCCAACTTTTCGACTGGGTGATCTTTTTCCTACACCTGGCCAAGGTCTTTCCGCACCCGGGCTTCTGGATCTTCGTGGGAGATGGACACCTGGAGCCTGCCCTCCTGGGAGGGTCGCTTTTCCAGTTCATGGCGCTGCCGTTTTGTGAACAGAAGTTCTCAGTTTGAATACAGCCCATATCAGCATGCTGCTGCTTCTCTGTGGATGTCTGATCAGTTTAAGAGGCCTTTCCTACTACTGGCTCAGACACGTGCTCCAGTCTCTTCTTGCTTGGAGATGGTGGACTCTTGACAGCATGGGCCCTGCTCCCACAGACACAGCAGAACCGCCTCTCGATGCGAACTCAGTCTTGGAAAAGAATGACGACTGGGCTCAGGCATCTCCATGAGGAAGTGATAGAAAACACCGATATGGGCAGGACATGCTTCACCAGGGTCCTTGTCTAGGCACCAAGACCCACAGTCAGCAGAACAGCAGTGACATGGGTGATGGGGGACCGCAGGGCTCACCCACATTGGGTGTCCCAGCACCTGGGAGCTGCCCCAGGAGGGGAGCATGAGCACCCTGGTGTGGAATGAGGACCTTCCATGGAGAACAACAGGACCAGGGGAGCAGCGAGTCTGGGACAGAACTGGGTGCCAACAGAGGACCAGAGGACACACACACACAGACCTGACTATAGGCCTGTCACAGATGAACTAGAAACTGAGCTGGAGAGTAAGAAAAGGATGGGACAGTCACGAGACGCTGCTGGGGGTCCTCCCCGCTCTTAGCTCTGTGCAGTAAGGTGGCAGCGCTAACCGCACCCCAGCCACCATCAATGGTGCCTGTGCTGTAGGGCAGTTCATTGCTACGGTGGGTTCTCCCCGACCCCAGCCACACTTGCCTGGTGCAGCAGCCAGCGCCCGCACCCGTGTGCACAGCACATATTCCTGCAGCGCCAGGTCCATGAGTTTCTATGTGGCTGTGGCAGCTTCTCAGGGAGGGTGCAAAAGAGTCTCCAAGGTTCAGGACACAGCTGCCCCTCTCCTGCCTGAGGTCACTACTGACCACCTGGTGCTTGAGGCCTAAAGCCCCCCCAGGCCCTGGTAGCTCGAACTCTGAAGCTGAAATCCTAACCGGAGGCCATTACATCAGGGAGAGAAATCCTTCACCTAATCCACAGAGGTACACAGCACCACACAAAGTGAGAAATGTGTCCCAAGTGATGGGCAAAATAGAAACCCAGAGAAAAATCCACATGCAGCAGAATTACGTAAACTACCTGAAGATTTCCAAGCAACAGTCCTGAGGCTCCCTGAAACCAGGAAAAAGTGGGGAGTAAAGTCAGCCCTTAACAGAGAAGACACAAGAAGTTTCTGGACAGAGGTCATGGTGCTAAAGGACATGACAGCAGACCTGAATCTCAGAGGACTCAGTGGCAACGTGGAAGAAACTGCCAGCAGGGTCAGCGAACTAGAAGGCAAGGCAGGGGACACGCCCAAGAAGGACACCGAAGGGAAAGGACAGAGAGAAACGAAGCCGGCCTAGAAGGCTGGTGGGATGCATCAAGAGGAACGACATTGGCATCAAAGGGGCCTTAAGAGAAAACAGAAAGGGGAATAAACCTTAATAGGAGAAATCATAGCTTAGAACATCCCAGGTCAGGAGACACTGACAGACATTTGATCCAGGAAGCTCAAGGAGCCCCAAACAAAACATTCAAATAGACACACCAAACCACATCTTCATTAAAATGACAAAGTTGAAGACAGAGAGATACTCTTAAAAGAAGCTGGAGAAAAATCACATACAAGGGAAGCCCCACTGGACTTTCTGCAGATTTCTCAGTGGACTCTGTCCAGGTCAGAAGGGAACGACAGGACATAGTCAAAGTGCGGAAAGAAAAGGATTTCCAACCAAGAATACTCTATCTGCTAGATTATCACTTAGAAGTGAAGGCATGATTAAGACCTTTCCAGAAAAACAAAAGTTAAAAAGTCATCACAACTAAACCAACCTTATAAGAAATAGTGATTTCTATAAAACAGAAAGAACCCAACTTAGAACAGTATGACACCAAAAATATATAATTGTGAGGGGGGGACAGGACAAGTGAAAATGTGAACTATTAGAGTGAACTTTCATTTCAAAATAGGTCATAAGCAAAACAACAATGAAATATCACCTCACCCCTGGGAGAAAGGCTATTCTCCAAAAGACTGGGAAACGAATGTCAGGGTGAGGATGTGGAGAAAAGGGAACTATTATGCATTGTTGGTGGGTGTGCACATTGGTGCAGCCTTTGTGGAAAGCTGTATGGAAATTCCTCGAAAAATTGAAAATAGAAATTCCATTTGATTCCATGATCCCTCTTTGGGGGTATTTACAAAAACACAGATTTGAAGGGATCTGTGCACCCCCCATGCTCATTGCAGTATCAGTTACACCAGTTCTGAGCTCTAAACACACATGTGCCCAGCAGGTGAATCATAAAGATGTGGTCTGCGCACACCCTGGCAGAGTGGAGTTGGGCGCAGTCCATTGTCCCCCGGCAATCCGGGTTTGCACCTCGGGGCCGGAGGAAAACAACCAAGATGAGCAACTACGTGAAATAAAGTGCTTCTTCCTCCTCTCTCCATCCTGCCTGCCACGTGCTTGCCTGGCATCCCCGCCCACACTTTCCTTAAAAAAAGATAAAATAAAAAAGGTGTGGCCTGTATACACAAAGGAATAGACTCAGCGACTAAAAGGTGAAATCCTGACATTCAAAACAGCACAGACGGACCTAGAGGGGATGATGTCCTGAGAGAGAAGCCAGGAGACAGACAGACACGTGCGATTTCACACACGTGACATAGTGAGAAACCAAACAAATGCACCACGTCAAATAAAAATAAATTTCTAGTCTCTAGGATCAAATTAGTGCTCACCAGAGTGAAGGGGGGCAAACGGAGTAAAGGGTCGACTCCATGGTGAAGGTGGTACAGACGTGGAATGATAATGACAAACTCCTGAAACCTATGTGGCAGTATGATGCAATGTTCCTTCAATACATTTTTAAAATTGAAACCGTGTCAGCTTTGAAAATAGAGAAATCAGTTGTTTTTGGTTTACCGCTCCCATTTGGAGTTGTAATTACTGCTGTCTACGATGTGAGGTAGGGGTCAAAGTCAGTCATTTGTGCACACGGTGTCCAGCTGCCTGGGCGCCGCCTGTGGACACCGCTCCCCCTGCTCTGCACACGCTGGCTATGATAGGTCAGGTGGGACCCACCTAACAGCGCTTTTATAGCTCATTCCACACTTGCCCTCCACCTCAGCAGCGAGGGGCCTGAGCTATCCAGCTCGCTGGTGTCCTGCGCACTCTTCAGCCTCCGCTCCCCTCCAGCTGCACTGGTCAAGGTCAGCCACATCTCTGCTGCCCTATCGGCTGGACACCCAACCCCACACGGCGCTCCAGTCAGCGGTCAGCCTCGGCTCCTTCACCTCCTGCCCGACCCTCCTTAGTGAGACTCAGTTCTTCACAGCATGGCCCTTGTGGGTGCCCAACCCCAGATTCTTTTCCTTCCTTTGCAGTTCATATTCACCGCACCACCGCCAGCAGACCCTCTGGTCACTGCCCGGGTTCTGAGCTCTCCACCCCACCCTGCCTGGTCGTGGGCTGGAGGACAGTTCTGTGGAAGGCGGTTCCCCAGGCCTCTCCCGCCCGCC